>PVLC010019893.1:0-29954 GCA_004027655.1 Graphiurus murinus | reverse complement strand
CCCTAGTACTGCAAAAAAAAAAAAAAAGGAAAGAAAAAGAAAAGAAATAACCCAGCCGGGCTTGGTGGCGGACACTTGTAATCCCAGCATTCGGGAGGATCCGGGTTCGCGGCCAGCCTCAGCTACCTGGTGAGGCACTCCGCAACTTAGTGAGACTGGGTTTCAAAATAAAGAATAAAAAAAATAGGGCTGAGGTGAGTTCAATCCCCAGTACCGCAAAAAAAAAAAAAAAAAAAAAGAAAAGAAATAACCCCTTGGAATAAACCTGCCCAGAACTCATACCTGTTTTTGGCAGTGATGTAGGACAAGATATTTTGATTGAAGAACTTCAGGATCAAAGGGATGCAGTTGGCAAATACCAAATGTTGTGATACGTATTCAAACTAAATTAAAGATGAAAGCAGAAAGAGCTGCTTATTTGGGGAAAAGTAGGAGGTGTGTATGGAAGAAAGAGGGGGAAGTACAAATCTACTATCCATTCCTAAGAATATTCATTGTACACTTGTGTTGTTAGTCTTCTTGTCTTTGAAATGGGGACATTCATCTTTGGCCAGCCCATCCTACAAGGGGGGCAACCTGTGGTGTATGTTGCAAGCTTCTGGTCAATAGCAAAAAGTAAACAAGGCAGAAAAACACACTCCAAATAAAATAGAATTGCAGTGAGATTTGTTCCTAAGCTCAACAGGAAAGGAAGGATCCCCAAGGGAGCTGTTTTCCATACCAAACCTCTGGCTCATAATGTTTCAACTATGATTGATGTAGCAGAGACAGGTGCAACTTACTCCTGGCAACTGCTCTGGCATTGCTCCATCAGGATGGAGACAGCATAGTAAACAAATGAACCATTGGAATGTGGGCCCCAGCTCCAGTCTGTCTGCTACACCGCATTATCTCTAGTACTCAGAATATTGGTAAATATTTTTTTTTTGGTAAATATCTTTTTTTTTTTTTTTTTTTGGCGGTACTGGGGATTGAACTCAGGGGAATTCTACCTCTGAACTATACCCCCAGTCCTATTTTTTATTCTTTATTTTGAAGCAGGGTCTCACTAAGTTGCAGAGGGCCTCACTAGGTAGCTGAGGCTGGCCGTGAACCTATGATCCTCCTGTCTCAGCCTCCCAAGTACTGGGATTACAAGCATGTGCCACCACGCCTGGCTGGTAAATATCTTAATGAACGAAACATACAAGAACCCGTTAGCCAGGCGACACTGCACTGAGAAATTCAAGATGTCATTGATGGGATAAGCACCAGAGCATGGGGCTCCAGGCAGAACTCCAGCAACATATACTTACAGTTTCCAAGAGAACTTTGTTCTTTCCCCTCTGGACTTCACATATTAGCTTTTCTGCTTGAATTGCTGTCCTCCTTCCCTAACAACCCCCATGTACTGGCTAGCATTTGTTTCTTTAGGACTCACGTTAGAAGTCACCTCTTCTTTGTCTTGAGTTGGATTAGGTGTTTCTATAGCAGTCAATGCTTACCTGCATCACAGCATTTAAATGCGCTCTACAACTGGCTATTTATATATCTGTATCCTTTATGAGACTTCAAGGCCTTAAGAATCAGAATTGTGCCTTACTCAGAATTATATTTCAAATGTCAGAAAAATGCTTCATACACAGAAAAGTATAGCCAACACACTCCCTACCCCTGGCTTTTTTTGTGGAATGTCTGAATTCTGACTTGTATTGTTTCAAAACTGGCTGGGCATATTCCTAAGAATTCCTACACATGACTGAGCTAACTTACAAAAGACATAGACATCTGTACCTTAAAAGGGCAGTTCCCCACATCCCACTTCAAGCTCATGCAACAAATAGCTGGATCCCCCAGTGAAGACAAAGAAAAGGTCAAAAGACGCTCAGCTCAGTGGGACTACAAGGACCCTTGTGTGCCCTGCCCCTGCCCCAGGGCTGGAAAACACTGTGAAGAAGGTCCCTAACTGCTCACCTGGTAGATATGGTTGAGTTTGAAGTGCTTGAGGAGTAGCAGGAGCAGGGCAGAAATACTCTTTACGATGATCTCCTTGTGCCTGTTCACATCAATGCCTAGCTTCATGCTCTGGAGAACAGTGATGCTACAATGGGGAGAAGAGGCATCAATGCAGAGGGTGGCCTCGAGGGGTGGGGGGCTACAAGGGCCCAGGTATTTGGGTTAGATACAACATACACAAGAGAGTCAAAACTCGGGAAACCTGAACTTTTGTGCTAGGGAAAACTCCAGAGTTCCAACTTATGAACCCGTGTGGAGAAAAGCTCCATTGATCTCTTCATTGCTGCCTCTCTCCTTGCAAACTCATCCCTTGGCAATGTCCACCCACATACCCAGGCAGCCAGTCACTGGCACTGGAGTCACTCACTAGACCCCCAGTTCTGAGCTAAGCAGAGCCCAGTAGAGAGCCCTGCAGGGAATATGGGGTACTGGTGGGAAAGGGGGAGCTCTGTGAAGACAATTCCTGTGCATGTTAACAAGGTTGGGGGGCAGAGAAGCCCTGCAGACAAGACACTAGTATCCAGTGGCTGCCCCGGCGGGAGCACTCACGGCATCTCCTCCGGCAGGACATCTGCCAGGATATTGATAGAGTCTGTCTTAGCCTTGGAAGTGGGGGCCGCAGCCAGTAGAATCTTAAGCAGAGCAATCTGGGAAGCAGAAAAGGAGGAAAACCACCCTTATCCACCCCCTGAGCAAGGCAGTGATTCTTCCATGCCCCACCAACCCAATAAAAAGTGTTTCAAAGAATTTCTCTACGTTCTTTCTCCAGTGACCAAATCTCCCTGGCATCCAGAAGTGGAAACAGGTGGCCAGTCCTGAGAGGCCTGCCTGTGAGGCTGAGGAGGAAGCCAGACAGGAGCTCAGAGGCTGTTTTGCTTTGAGACTGCTCTTTCCAAAGGGGAGGAAAGAAGGAGCAGAGTGGGAGGGCAAGGCACAGAAACAAGGTGGAAGGGACAAGCTCACCCTTCCCCCCTCTTTTTCTTTCTCTAACTCTGACCATCAGTGTCATCACCACTCCCAGCCTGAGGTTATCTAAGACATGACAGACAATGCAGAGCTCAGGACTCTGATACTTACCTAGGGGGATGGCCCAATGCATCCTATACAGACCCCACCTTATTCTCCACCCCTCCCAAAGGCCTAGGGAGAAGGACACCTTCAGAGAAGCAGCGCCCAGGGAGGCTCAGAACACAAGCACAAATGAGGGCCACTCAGCCTGAAGTGGCTCCCAGCTGCCTGTTCCTGGCAGCAGAGAAGAGCAGCTGCAGCCCAGCACCTCCTTACCATGAACTGGGGGAGGCTGTACAGCATGCCCTGGTAGAGGATTTCACATGGCGTTTCTGGTACCACCTCTTCTCCCTATGGCAGGAAACACACAGTTTGCCCAGGCCACTTTCCAGGTGACCAAAGACTACATTTTCTTGGTTGTGAGGGGTGGCATGAAGAGCACCCAGCTGGGAGTCAGATCTAGGTTGCTATCTTGGCTGTGTTAATGACTCACTAGATGACCTTGGACAAGTGACCTTTCCTCTCTGTCCTAGTGTCCTCTTCAGTAGGATCAGTGGGCTGGTCTGGATGCTCTCTGGGGCCTCTTCCAGTCCTAAGAATCCAGGATTCTATTTTCACATCTGCAAATAATCTAGAATTCCTCTTTCCACATCACATGGTGCTTCAGGAGTGGGAATCCCACCTAGGAATTGGCTCAGGCCACTGCTTTGCTGGACACACACAGAACCACCCTGGTTACATGTGGGCTTAACTTAGGCTATTGGTACACCTGGGACACTGGCGCAGACACACCCCCACAGTGGCACTTTCCATGGTGCCCATCTGAGGTCAACTGAGAGCCCTAAATGCTCTGTAAGTCAACAGAGAAGATTAGTAAGGGAATTAAGTAACCTATGGCCAGAGAGACAGGAAGGAGTATTAGCAGGGAAGCTTTTAGGTAGATGGAAATTACTTTCTTGCCCTCTCCATTATCACTGCCAATATCACTTTCTCCTCTCTGACAAGACCCCTCATGCATGTCTCTGTCTTCTTGATGACCCCAAGTAAGTCTTTATCAGTGAGGGGAAGGAGGGGCTGCAGGTGCTCCAAAGGCTGCTCGGGCCTCAGTATCATGTTTGGCCAGTCTTCCTCAAGGTCCCTCTGTTACAGGGTAAGGGTTACTGCCATGACACCCTGAAGCAGGGAACAGTAACTGAGCATGTCTGAAGTGGGCAATTTCATTTTGACAGAGGACCTCACTAAGTTGCTGAGGTTGCCCTTGAACCTGTGATCCTCCTGTCTCAGCTTCCTAAATACTAGGATTATCAATCTGCACCACCACACCCAGCAGTAGTTTTTTTTTTTTTTTTTGCGGTACTAGGGATTGAATCCAGGGGCATTCTACCTCTGAGCTACACCTCCAGTCCTATTTTTTATTCTTTATTTTGAAACAGGGTCTCACTAAGTTGCAGAGGGCCTCACTAAGTAGCTGAGGCTGGCCGCAAACCCGGATCCTCCTGTCTCAACCTCCCAAGTACTGGGATTACAAGTGTGCGCCACCACACCCGGCTTAGTATTTATTCTTGATTCTTCTCTTTAAGGCTGAGAATATAGCTCAGTGGTAGAACATTTGCCTAGCATGTGTGAGGCCCTGGGTTCAATCCCCAGACACACACACACACACACACACACACACACACACACACCCTCTGTATTCACATTTAATTGAACTGCAAATCTTATCAGCTACACCTCAAAAATATAACCCAAATTCATCCAACTTTTCCCTGCCTTCACAATTACTACCCTAGTCCAGGTCTCCATCACCCTTCAACCTTAACTGTTTCAAGATGAGTCAATGCTTCTAGTTTGATCTTTACACAGCAGCCCTGGTTTTTAAAAACATAAATTGGATCATGTCACTCCCCTGCTTAAATCTCCAAAGACTTCCCTTTGTAATGTAAATCAACTCTAAACTCTCTATCTCTGCTTTTGGGAGCTATGTAAAGTGGCCCAGGCCATCTCCCTGACTCCAGCTCTACAATCCCAACCCTCGCCTCTGTGCTCTGTCCACAGCAGCCTTCTTTTGCAACCTCTGACAGTCGGAGCCTGTTCTCCCCTTGTTAAGGTAATTCCCTCTGCTTGGAATGTTCTTTCTTCTGATGTTTCTGTGGCTGGCTCCTTTCTGTATCTCAGATCTTGGCTTAAATGTCACTTTCTCAAAGGTCTACCTACCTTGACTGCCCAATCTAAAGTCATCGTCCTCTTCCTCCTCCTCCTCCTCAGATCAAACCCAGGGCCTCCTGCATACTGAGCAAGTGCTCTAACATTGAGCTATATCCTCAGCCCTCTTTCTTTTCCAACTTTAATATAGCATGGAAGAAGGGATTTGGTCTAGCCTGACACTCAGAAAGAGCCCAACAAGCTGAATCAATGCATGCACACAGGCTCTGTGACAGTGATGCAGACAGAACTCCTTCTTCCCTCCTCCTGCGCAGGACACCTTGGCTCACCAAAGACATGGGGCATTTCTCCAGCTCCTCCTCATTCTTGATCTGTACATCTGCGATGGAGATATATTTGTGCTGGAAAGATAAGACATCAACAAGGGCTGAGGGCTTCAATCACATGCGTTCTAGTCTCTTTGTTAACTTTTCCACTGACCAAGAAATGTCCTACCATGGGTCTGTTATCCCAAACAGACATGAACTCTCTGGAGGCAGAAATCTTAATCACCTCTGCATTATGAGGACTAAGCAAAGTGCTTCACACACAGTGGTTCTGTGTATGACACGTTTCCGTATTTGTTGAATAGAAGCAAATACCTACACATTTATCTTTAAACAGAGTGCAAGGGGACGCCAAGGATAGGCCCTGGATCACCACCCTGAGAGTTCTGATGCACATTCAGGTGTGTATGGAGTGGCAACTCCATACTCTGTGCTCATGCACACAATGGATATGAAGCAGAATCCTAATTGATTCTGGGCTTTTGGAAGTTAATTAACCTATGGGGAGAGAGAAGTAAAAGGAAAGAAAGCAAGGAGTGGGAAAGGAGAGAGAAGGATGGAAAGAAGGAAAAGGAATAAGAAGAAAGGAAAACTTCTTCATCTATTTGTATGTAGGAAACTAAGTAGAGAGACCTGATTTTTCCTATTTTTTTTTGCGGTACTGGGGATTGAACTCAGGGGCATTCTACCTCCGAGCTACACCCCCAGCCCTATTTTTTATTCTTTATTTTGAAACCGAGTTTCACTAAGTTGTGGAGTGCCTCACTAGGTAGCTGAGGCTGGCCTCGAACCCGGATCCTCTGGTCTCAGCCTCCCGAATGCTGGGATTACAAGCGTGCACCACCACGCCTGGCTTGATTTTTCCTATTTGGTCAAAAAACCTACAGGGAAAATGCAGAAGGTCCTGCATGTATCTGTTAGAAGAGCTTGTTCCAGTCCCCAGGATCCTGGTAATTCAACTTGCCTTGATGCCTCCCTATCCCTGAAGACTGAGAGCCCACCCTAGTTACCTGCTTTAGGGTCTTCACACTTTCATGGATGGGTCTGGGTAATCCAACCAAGGTATCTGTGTCCCTTTGAAAGGCAAGAAACACCAATTTATTAGCTTCAAAAGACAGAAAATTATCCATGCACTCTGGAGTCACAATGACCATTCTGATTTAACCCCTGGTACCATGGCCTTCCTCTGCAAGCTTCTAGGTCCCCCATCTTACTTAAGAACAAAAAAATAGCAATGGTAAGAGAAGTTTTCCTGAAAATGAGATTTGTACAATCTCTTGGGCACTCATTTAGTCTGGAGTGATAGGTTCCTACTTAATAGGGTATGTAGCCCAACAATACCTTAAGTAGTGAAACCCCAGTAACAAAGCCTTCTAGGGTTTATAGCAGCCAGTATGCAGGATTCATGAGGGTGGGGAAACACAGAAAAACTGGATTGTTCTGGTCATGTCTCTTCTTCACCTAATCTAATACTCTCACGAGGAAATTGAGGCCTAGTAGGGAAATGACTTATTCAAGATCCTATACCTGGTGCAGAACACAAAAGTTCTTTGAGGATAATAGAAGGAACTCAAGGAAAGATTTCCATGGAAAGAACCCAAAGTAGTCACTGTGGCCTGGTGCCTCTGGGTTGCATCTGACTACTTAACAACACCCTTCATGGCAAGCCCCCTTCTCATCTGGTGCCCTGGGAATCATTCTACAGCCAGTTTGAACCAATAGTCACTTACTGCCCCAGGGTGAATCCAATGAACTTGTTCCTGCTTATCTCCAAGAAGTGCTCAATGTCCTTCTGTCTGGATGGTGAGGATGATGGAGAGACCAATGCCAGAGAAGGGAAGAAAAGCAAACTTGAAAGAGAAGACTTTTCTGGGCTCCTGCCCTCCGACTGGAGGACTGGAGCAGTGGAAGAAGACAGCAGTCAACAGAGGGAACTTCAGAGCCAGCAGTTCTGACTGCCAGTTCAGCATAAGGAGCACTGAACGGGTGTATTAAACCTACCTGACCTTGGGGGCCCAGGGCAGGCCCTTGGGAAAGGCCACTCGCTCAGCAGAGAGGGGCCCCTGCGAGGGTGGTGGTGGCACTAGAGGGTCCTGCTCCAGTAGGTCTAACTCTCCATCTAAGGTTCGTTCTCCATCCCCAGCAGACTCCTCTTCCTCCTCTGTGGCTGGCTCCTCAGTCTTGAAGAGATCCCTTTCATTGTAGATATCCAGGCTGTCCTGCTTAGTGAGGAGTTGCTGGGGGTGGGGTAAAAAGAAGAAAATATGTAGAGATCTCACCCTGGGCATCCTTATCTGAAGCTTTCCCCTCCCCACATGGTTTCAAACTTTAGGGAATGTGGAGTCTGAATCCAGCTTCTTAAGAACATCCCATGTCCTAGCTCAATCAGGCCCAATCCCAAGACAAGCAGCTCTGGCAACCATGCCAATGGCCAGGGGACCGAGCATAGATAATCTCAAAGTCATAGTTACTTAGCTTTCAGAAAGCATTGATGCTTTTTTTTTTTTTTTTTTTTTTTTTGCCAGCACTTTCCTTCCCGATTATCCTCTGCTTAGGTGAACATTCAATTAGTTTGCCTTCTGTGAGCATATACCAGCTGGCTGACTGAGGAAGAGGACAGAAGCTTGCTGCTAGGCAGAGGAAAGCGAGTTTGGAATTTTAAATTTTGTTGCAGAAAGAAAAAAAGATTGGACAGAAATAGGCCAAAAAGTTAACAGTCACTGCCTCTGGTTGTTAAGATTGTGGGTGATTTTTCTTTTCTCCCTTCATCACATTTTTATATTTGTTCCAAATTTTCTACAATGAATAAGCATTACTTTATGAAATAAAAAAATAAAGGTTAAAAATAAATCACATTGCACACAATGTAGACTGAGTTATTGAGCGTGACTGTTACGTTTAGGTGGTGAGCTCAGGTAGGTCAGGCAGATAAGTTCATGGGAACACGGCCAGGTCTTGGTGTAATTTACTCTGACTTTTTCAGGACTGTACTTTATACCTAGACCCCTAAGCAGTCATCTCTCGAATGTAAGTTTGTGGTTTCAGGTATAGACAAGAATATGGCTGGCTCAGAGTAAACCTTCCTGGTACCAAGAAAAGGGGAAAGTGCTTCACTCCAGGCACATGGATTTTCTGGGAGCCCCGTTCAGGGTCTCTATCCCCAGGACTTGACTCTAATTGATGTTCAAGATACTAAGGAACTCCAATTATTGAGGTCTAGGCCAGTGATCCCCAAGAAGTCATGGCTATATGATGTGTTCCATCAGGACAGCCCAGGAGCCTGTCAGAACTGGGGGACAGAGGCCAAAATATAGACTCTAAGGTTCTGGGTTGCTCGCAGGGCCAACATGGGGCAGGATGTCATTTACTTCCCCTTCCTATCCTACATAGAGTAGCTTAGAATCTTGATTTTGGCCAGCCAGAGTTACAATGTGACTGTCTGCTTCTTCAGTCCATACCCTTCGAGAACCTCGGCGCCCTCGCAGCTTGGAGGGTGGTGGTGCCAGCTGAGACTCCCCCAGGTCAAGAGTGTAAGAGGGCGGGGAGGCAGCACGCATGCTCTTCACCACCTGGATGCTGTCCTCGGCCAGGGGAGGTAGGCCCAATTCTGCCCGCTTCTGTATTTTGAGATTCTGCAGATGCTCAAATCCACCAAGGGTAAACTAAAGAGTAAAAACAAGGAAAGGGCAGAGAAGAGAGAGGAAGGGAGGGAAGTCAGAGAGAAAGGTCAGGGAGCCAGCGTGGTGGCGCATGCTTGTAATCCCAGTATTTGGGAGGCTGAGACTGGAGAATCCGGGTTCGTGGCCAGCCTCAGCTACTTAGACCTTCTGCAACTTAGTGAGACCCTATTTCAAAACAGAGAATCAAAAGTAGGACTGGGGGTGTAGCTTGGAGGTAGAACACCCCTGGGTTCAACCCACAGTATCGAAGGAAAAAAAAAAAAGTCAGAAAAACATGGATTAAAAGGCCAAAACCTCCACTTTCCTCAGATCTCCTCCTGAATGAAGAAGTAGAAAAACAGGAAGGAGCTGGGCGTGGTGGTGCAAGCTTGTAATCCCAGCATTTGGGAGGCTGAGATGGGAGGATCTGGATCAGCTGCCTAGTGAGGCACTCTGCAACTTATTAAGACCCTGTTTCAAAATAAAGAATAAAAAAAAATAGGGCTGGGGGTATAGCTCAGAGGTAGAATGCCCCTGAGTTCAATCCCCAGTACCGCAAAAAAAAAAAAAAAAAAAGAAAAGAAAAGAAAAAGAAAAACAAGAAGGGGCAAATGTTACCACCTCAGTGTGAGGAGCTCAAGGGTCAGAATAAATCATTTACTGACCCAAGTGGGGGAAACATCATAAAGTTACAAAAGGGACTCCTGGGGACTTCCCCTGAAAAAACAGGAAATGATCTCCCTTTTAAAGGAGTACATCCAGATGCTATGAGCCCCTAGAGTCATTTGATTTCCCCTGCAGTCAAGAGGCAGCTCCTACTATGAGGCCTGCCTGGAGGATATGATGTGGAGCCAGCCCTGTGGGATGGCAGCCAGAGATGAAGAATCAGGCTGAATAACGAGTAACAAAATTGCAACCATACACGTAGAAGAACTTCATTAAAAAAAAAGAATTCCCTTATTTATCTGGAGGGAGTAAAGGCACTAATCCTAATATTTTATAGCTAGAAA
Organism: Graphiurus murinus; assembly: GCA_004027655.1. Taxonomy (NCBI): domain Eukaryota; kingdom Metazoa; phylum Chordata; class Mammalia; order Rodentia; family Gliridae; genus Graphiurus; species Graphiurus murinus. Next base: position 19,793 of record PVLC010019893.1, on the reverse strand, counting down.
AACTGAGACACAGAGCTGCTCAAGGTTCCTCAGTATCAGAAAAGCCAGATCTCCCAATTTTCAGCCAGTATTCTTTCCATGAAACATTAGATCTATTGGGGGAAGATGCCATTGATGGAGTGGTATCTCCCATGTCCTCAACAGAAACTGTAACCCGCTCTGACACAGAATATCTCATGTCTCTAGGATGGCCTTGTTGCCCTTCCTCCTTAGCTATTCACTGATAGCCGCCCTATTCTGCTGCCTAACTCTAGTTCTTAGAAGCAGACTAGAAGAAACTGAGGTGGGCACTACTGATCCCATGAGATGGGAATGGGGAAGATCAGCCACTCACCATAACCACCTTCCAGAGCAGAAGAAGGACTTTCTTTATGGGAAAGTGGGGAGCCAGGCCACTGCAGAACTTGGTAACCATGGAGAAGAGCAGAAGGGCAAAAGGCTCCTCATGATGCATGGAGAAGCCTAGAGGTACAAAGAAAGGGAAGTGAGAAAGGCAGGATGAAGTTGCTGTATCCCTGATTCTGGACACACTAAGGAATGCACTCACCTCCCCTGAAGAATTCCAGACTACTGAGTCCTGGGGAGGCTTAGTGAGCCCGCAAAGGGAAGCCTCTCAAGGGCAGGAATGGAGACTATCAAAGTAAAATGGCTTGGCCCCCAAAGCTTAGGGGGATACTTTGGGGATGAATGCCAAACTAGAAGTCACAGTAATGAGACAGGCATAGTGGTGCATGCTTGTAATCCCAGTACTTGGGAGGCTGAGACTAGACGATCTGGGTTCACGGCCAGCCTCAGCTACTTAGTGAGGCCCTTTGCAACCAGTGAGACCCTGTTTCAAAAAACGAATAAAAAATAGGGCTGGGGGTATAGCTCGGAGGTAGAATGCCCCTGGGTTCCATCCCCAGTACTGCAAAAAAAAAAAAAAAAAGTAACAGTAATGAAGATGATGTTTTCTGGCTGAAGGATTCAGCTATTGTGTGGACCACACTTCACTTTCCCACATCAATATATATATTTAAAAAATCCCATATGCCTTCATATCCTATCCCTGTCAGATGACCACACCAACTTAGATTTGAACAGAGCTCAGTTCTCAAGGGGATTCAACTCATTTTTTTATGTGTGGGTCAGAATAAATCATTTACTGATCCAGGGCTGTAAACATCATGAAGTTTGGGTGGGAAGTTCCATGATGGAATGGCAGAGGGATGGCTACTCCCATTTCTAGCCAAGGAAAACAAGGCATATTAGTTAATGACTGGTCCTAGCTCATAGACAAGGGGGACAACCAAGCCCAGCTCTTGTGCCTGCCACACAGTATCTGTTCTAAAAGAAAGAATGTACATTAAAAAAAAGAAAAAGAAAACAAAAAGGCCCATGTTCCTCTCCTAGGCAGGTGCTCTGCTTCTCCTCCACCATCAGCAGCCCATCCTCACCCATCAGGCCCCACTTCTTACTCAATTCGGTGCGGAAGGTCTCCCGGGCTGTCCTCCACCCACAGGGATCTGTCTCTCGCTCCAGGCGGATATTTTCCACCATGAGGTACATGACGCTCAGCAACACCCTGGGGTTACAGAAGGGTCACAAGAGGTTTCCAAGACAGTTCCCAGCTTGTAGTCAGAGACCTCAGGGATGATCTCAGTAGGAGCTCGAACTAGTACGATTAGCTAGAGGGCAATTTCCTACTGATCTGGGGAAAGGGCAACCCAGTGCTAAACATCCTCCTGCCCCAAGCCCATTTGTCAGCCCCACTCACCGGATTTCTGTGCTATCAGCAATAGAGACAGCTGGTTTCCGAAGGGCACTGCTACAGGCCTGACTGTTGCTGCCAAGGGGGGAAGGGAGAGAACAGGAACCCGTAAGGCCTCTTTTCTCCTAGTGCTCCCACTTACCATATGCACAAACACGAACACCTGCCACTCCCTGGCCATGCAGCCACTAGTGAAACTGGCCTAAGAAAAAGGAGCCCATAGAATTCCCTTCCTACCTCTGCAAACTTCATCTGTGGGGAAGACAGGCAAGGCAGGGCCTATGATATCCATCCCTCTGTGCTACCCCCCCCAGGCCTATTGCTGTGCTGGACACAAAATAAGCAATATCTGATGAATAATGAGCAGATTTCATTCTATCTAAAACTCCTGGGTGACAGGCATGGAACAAAGCGAGGGCCACTGTAGTAGCAGTAAAGGCCACCCCTAGAGCTATATCCCATCGTGAAGAAAGGAACTGGCACATTGACAGGAATTGTTTCTACTCCTCTCAGGTCATGTTCATGAAGGCAGAACAGCTTCCTTCATGGAATCCAGAGTTAGGCTAAGCTGAGAAGGTACTTGGATTAAAATGGAACCCAACCAGGATGGGTCCCTCAAGCTCAGGACTGAAGCTACAATTGAGGCAGAAACTACTGTTTAGTCCAGCCTCGGGGATGGAGGACAGATCATCAGGACATGGCTGAATGGAGGGGAACCGTTAGTGAGCTTTGAGCCAAGGTTGAGTAGACCCAGGTCCTGCATGTGCCTCTACTGAGGAGATCAGCATAGGACATGAGGCCCCCTTCAGGGAAGAGGGTTGTCTAGGCCAGCCCTCCCCTAAGGCTTCTCACTCGATTTCCATGTGGAGTAGCTCCAGGAAGGCCGAGAAGGTCCCCATCTGATAGAGCAGGAAGCAGTTGTACCTGGACCAGTGTAGCACATCGACCTCTGAATCACATTCCCCAAAAGTGCCTAAAGGACCAGACAGTTGCCATAGGGGATGAGGTGGGGGCAGGCATGCCAGTTCTTTCCACCCTGCCCCATGACTTAAGACTTTCCTCTAACACCCTGCCTACTAATTAGGCTGACAGAGGTAGGGCTGGGCCCTAAGATGTTCCTCAAATTAGTAAGGGGAGAGGAGAGGTAGCCTCCAGGGTTAGGTCTAAGGTACGAATTGATAGCCTGCCTTAAGTTTGGGTTCCCCCAGAAGCAGATCCTGAGATAAGTAAGGATTCAAGTGCAAGTAGTTTATTTGAGAATTGATGCCAAGACTCCTCAGTAGAGAAGTAGGGTGATGAGATCAGGAAGAGAATGCAGCTAAAAAAGTTCAACCTCAGGGGAAACTCTGGAAACTGTATAAAACATACAGCTTGGAGTTATCCCATCCACAAGGGGTGAGATAATCAGGCTTTTCATCTGCTCACTTCTGTCAGTCATTTTATGACGACTGCTGGGCTTGGGGAGCGTATTAATTTCCTATACTTCCTGGCTGCCCTGTGTGGGCTGCAGAGAATACCCTTGGGAAAAATGAGCTCTGTCCTGGCAGCTGGAAGTTGGCCAGAGCACAGACCCAAGAGATACGGGTGGTACGACCTTATTTGCTACAGTTTTCCCTTCACCCAATGTCTACTGTCTTTCCTGTCCATTTATTATTTTTTTCTTTTACAATTTTTTTTTTTTAGCTTCCAACTAGTTGGTTTGCCAGCAGTCCTCATATTTATGATCTCAGGGCTTATTTTCACTACTCTAGCTAGGCTATCTCATTACCTGACTAACAGGTCTCTTCTGGGAAGCTTTCCCCAATTAATCTCATTTAGTTCTGAGCATCTCCAAATTACTCGCAGCATCCCCTTCCTGCTGCTATGTTGGCTTGAATCTTCAAAATGCCAACAAGAAACCATGCAAAGGGTCCATGTGTGAGTCTGTGACACATCTCTTTCTCCTCTCAGTATTGGGGCCAGGCCACAGCTGGTGAAAAAGTCTCCATGCTCAGCTGGTGGCACACTGTAGGCGCTTGCCACTTAGACTCTCTTGCTAATGTTCACATACATTTATAGCCCAGGCCAGGGAAAAACAAAAAACAAAAAAAAGAAAGAAAGAAAAACAAGAAATGATGATATGCCTGACAAGATAAAGACAAATCCCAAGAGATCTGGAATAGTACCCAACACCCTTTAGCATGGGCTACTCCTAGCATGTGACAAGATCTGTTCTCGAGAGGCAGGGGACCTTGCTTTCCCAGCACAGCCTGCCTCATCCTACTACCCTCCTCAGCTGCTGCCTGACTCAAGCTAACAAGGTTGGCTACTCACCTTGGGCCAGGTAAAGAACAGCCCGGGCCACCTTCAGCCGCCGCTCCCTACTGACCACCTCCAGCCGGTCCAGAAGTCCCATCACATAGGTTTTTTGGGCATCTTCTTCCAACTCTAGCCATTCCTTGCCTTGCACTGGGGACAGAAGGCCATACAATCCAGAGTTGGTGACTCTCACCCCTTCCTGGAAGAGCTCCTAACAGCATATCTACTGCTCATGTCAGCCCCCAACACATTCCTTTCTCCAAAAGCTTTCCCTATTTTTTCTATTTTGCTGGGATCAATCCAGGGCCTCCTCATGCATACTAGGCAAGCACTGTACCACCAAGCTACATCCCCAGCCCAAAGCTTTCCTCGTTAGACTAAGAAAAAATAAAGGAGCCAGGTGTGGTGGCACACACTTGTAATCCCAGTACTTGGGAGGCTGAGACAGGAGGATCTGAGACAGGGTTCACCACCAGCCTCAGCTGCTTAGTGAGGCCCTCTGCAACTTAGTGAAACTCTGTTTCAAAATAAAGAATAAAAAATAGGGCTGGGGTTGTAGCTCGGAGGTAGAATGCCCCCAGGTTCCATTCCCAGTACTGCAAAAAAACAAAAAAAGGGATAGGAAAAAGAGCCAAAATCCCAAAATGTTCTGGTCTGAACCCACTCTGTAGTTTCTTCTTCTTCTTCAACGTTTCCTATGTCTTCCACACACACAACCTATTCTTTTCTGTTTCTCTGCCTTTCCTCAAGGAGTTCCCTCTGTCTCCATCTGTATCCAACTCCTAGATATCCTTATAGACCCGATACAAGACGCCTCTTTCACACTAATGCTCCAGCTCTGCTCCAAGATACTTCCTCGACTTTTCTATGACACCTAGCCTCTATTTTCCTCTTGGCCTCAGCTAGTTTTGTGACGTGCATACGTCCCTACTGCTACCAGACTATAACCTCTTTGTAGAAGCTGCAAATTTACCTTCACCCCACTTCTTGCATCTACCACAACAGATATTCACTACGCATTTGTTGAACTGAAAACTGAATTGCCATTTACCAAGTAAGGAAACGGAGATCTGAGAGTATCACAGTGGGGACACATAAAATTGATATTGACAGTGGGTCAGAGTTAGCAGCACAGGTTAAACATTAATGTCAAGGACTAGGCGAGCACAGGGCTCCGTCATGCAGCAGGGCACTAGTCCAGCCTGCCTCATCACCCCTCTGCTCTCCTGGCCCTTTATACCAGGGAAGGGAGCTCAGCTCAGGCTTCTCTTGCTTCTACCCCATGGTCTCTCCACTTGACATATATGGAACCCTATATCCCTTATACAAGAAAGAAAGGTTATATGGCCATGGAGAGAAAAAGGGATCATATTTAGCCTTTTAGTAGATGAGATTGGGATATCATGGAGGGAAAAAGCATGTCTATGAGTATGGGTCTGGGATCACCTTGAGTCTTGAAATCTTCTTCAAAGCATCTCCTGTTGGTTGTGAATTCCAGGTTCTCAGTGTAGCTATACAATTCTGTGGCAGAAAAGACAGAATAGTCACATTCAGGAGACCCTTAAAGAAGGGCCTGGGGTAGAGAGGGTGACATGAAAGAGCTGAAGCTTCCAACACATTCCTGTGTCCAAATCAATCCAGAGCCAGCTTCCTCCCTTCCAGAGCAGTTAAAAATAGCCACTTGTGTCCCTGGGTGATTAAACCATCAAACCTGTCCTCCTCCTGCCAGCTGGCTGCTGCAGCAGAGAATGCAGCCTTCGACATTTGGTGAGGCCAGGAGGAGGGCTGGAGCACAGAGGGCTTAATGTCATCACTCCTGTTTCTCAGGGCTACAACCTGTTCTGCTTTGTCAACCCAGACTGGAACTATCGCATCTCCAGGGAAAAGAAGGAAAACACAACTCCTGAGATTTAGAGACAAGATCCTTGTGCTGGTCAGGAAGCCAGAGCAAAGGCTGAAAAAAAAAAAAAAAAAAAAAAAAAAAAAAAAAAAAAAAAAAAAAAAAAAAAAAAAAAAAAAAAAAAAAACCCAACACCCAAAAAAAGCACATGTTAGATTTCTCTTTAGGGTTAGAGCCAGTTCATTCTCTCCCTGTGTTCCTTTGAAGGGTTCAGAAATCTAGGTTCCTGCCCATGACCACCTGGGCAGAGGCAGCATCAAAGCATGTAAAGCATGTAGAAAGCAGCTATGGCTGCCAAAGGGATGCTTGTGCCCGGGAAAACCTAACTTCACTGACAGTAGTCCCTAAATACAAAATGCAAAAGACTTGAGAATAAAAATGCCCTTTTCTAGCTGGGTATGGTGGTACACACCTGTAATCCTAGCACTGGGAGGCTAAGACAGGTTCAAGGACAGCTTCAACAATGTAGAGAGACTCCTAGCAACAATGTAGAGAGACTCCTAGTAAGACCCTGTTGCAAAAAGTAAAATATAAATAGGGCTGGGAATATAGCTCAAAGGTAGAATGTTCCTGAGTTCAATCACTAGTAATACACACACACACACACACACACACACACACACACACACACACTTTCTTTTCTACACACATACAAACTCTGGAACATTCCACCTGCACCTTCATCTTACAGAAGATGAAAAACCAAAATCAAAAAGTTAATAGGAGAGCCGGGCGTGGTGGCGCACGCTTGTAATCCCAGCATTCAGGAGGCTGAGACCGGAGGATCCGGGTTCGCGGCCAGCCTCAGCTACCTAGTGAGGCCCTCCGCAACTTAGTGAGACTCGGTTTCAAAATAAAGAATAAAAAATAGGGCTGGGGGTGTAGCTCGGAGGTAGAATGCCCCTGAGTTCAATCCCCAGTACCGCAAAAAAAAAAAAAAAAGAAAAAAAAAGTTAATAGGAGCTGGGCGTGGTGGTCATGCTTGTAATCCCAGTACTTGGGAGGCTGAGACAGGAGGATCACAGGTTTAAAACCAGCCTCAGCAACTTACCAAGGTTCTCAACAACCTAATGAGAGCTTGTTTCCAAATTAAAAAAAAAAAAAAAAGTCAATAGGTAGCTGGGCATCGTGGAACATGCTTATAATCTCAGTACTTGGGAAGATGAGATAGGAGGATTGCAGATTTGAGGCAAGCCTCAGCAACTTAGTGAGACTCTGTTTTAAAATAAAATAGGGCTGGGGGTATAGCTCAGAGGTAGAATGTCCCTGAGTTCAATACCCACTAGAAAAAAAAAAAGTAAATAGGTGATAGAACAAAATTCCTCAAAATTTCTATTCCTCCTAGGTCAGAGATAATTCAAAGTAAGAGAATTCACTTATGTTCCAGCCAGCTGTCTAATGGTTGAGAAACACCTTGTCTGGGAGCCAAAGTTTTTTTGAGTCCTGAGTCCCAGAATCTGGGAGTGACCAAAAGCAAATCCCATCTCTAAATCTTAAATACTTCAATCATTAGTAAAGAATGTGGATATATATGTATATGCTTATGTGTGTGTATATATGTGTGTGTGTGTGTAAATATATATTTTGTATTTATTTATTTTTGTGGTACTGGGAATGAACCCGGGGCATTCTACCTCTGAGCTACACCCCCAGCCCTACTTTTTATTCTTTTATTGTGAAACAGGGTCTCACTAAGTTTCAGAGGGCTTCACTAAGTAGCTGAGGCTGACTGCGAACCTTTGATCCTCCTGTCTCAGCCTCCCAAGTACTGGGATTACAAGCATGTGGCTCTCTCTATATTTTTTGATCCAGGGTCTTGCTATGTTGCCCAGGCTGGTCTCAAACTTTTGGGCTTAAATGATCCTCCTTCCTTAGCTTCCCAAGCAGTTGAGACTACAGGCAAGTAAAGATCTCATTGTGCTGGGCGTGGTGGTGCACGCTTGTAATCCCAGCATTTGGGAGGCTGAGACGGAGGATCCGGGTTTGCGCCAGCCTCAGCTACCTAGTGAGGCACTCTGCAACTTAGTGAGACCCTGTTTCAAAATAAAGAATAAAAAATAGGGCTGAGGGTATAGCTTGGAGGTAGAATGCCCCTGAGTTCAATCCCCAGTACCGCAAAAAAAAAAAATCTCATTGTGAGAGAGAGGAGAGAAGAAACAGGAGAGAGGAGAGAGGAGAGAGGAGAAAGGGAGAGAGAGGAGGAAAGAGGGAGAGAGAGAGGAGGGAGAGGGAGAGGGAGGAGGGAGACGGAGGAGGGAGAGGGAGAGGGTGTGTGTTGCTGGAGATAGAACTTAGGGCCTCACATAATAAGCACACTACCACTGATCTATATCCCCAGCCCTGGATATATTACTATTTAAGAGTAGAATATCATAAACCCGTCAGAAAAGTGAGCAAGGCTTGTCCTCAGCTCACCCTGAATGTACCAGATCTCAACTGATCCTGGAAGCTAAGAAGGGTCAGTCTTGGTTAATATCTGAAGGGGAGAGAAGTGAGCAAGGCTCTTGAAGATAGTAAACTTTTTTTTTTTTTTTTTCAGTACTGGGGATTGAACTCAGGGGCGTTCTACCTCCGAGCTATACCCCCAGCCCTATTTTTTTTTTTATTCTTTATTTTGAAACTGAGTCTCACTAAGCTACAGAGTGCTTCACTAGGTAGCTGAGGCTGGCCGCGAATCCGGATCCTCTGGTCTCAGCCTCCCGAATGCTGGGATTACAAGCATGCGCTAGCACGCCCGGCTTAGTAAACTTTGATTTTAAAAGTTCTTATTTTAAAATTTATTTATTCATTCATTCATTTATTGTACTACTTAGGAGTGGAACCCAAGGGCCTTCTACCTCTGGGCTATATCTCCAGCCCTATTTTATTTTTTATTTGGAAACAGGGTCTCGCTAAGTTGCTGAGAGCCTCACTAAGTTGCTGAAGCTGACTTTGAAACCTGCAATCTTCCTGTCTCAGCCTCCCAAGTACTAGAATTATGAGCATGTGCCACCATGTCTGGCTTAATTTTTAAATTCTAGATAATTAAATTTTATATACAAATAATAAAGAATATCTTTAAAATACCTATGTATCTTCTACCTAGATTAAACAAATGTTAACATTTGTCATATTTGCTTCAGACTACTCCTTAGACCATCTTACTACCTAGAAGTACCCACTATAATGAAATTGGTGTGTAGCTTTCATATGCCTACTCTAATACTTTTACTACATATCTGTGTGGCAGTAAGCAACATATGATACTGTTTTGTTTTAAAAGTTTTTATCTAGCCGGTCGTGGTGGCGCACGCTTGTAATCCCAGCATTCAGGAGGCTGAGACGGGAGGATCCAGGTTCTCGGTCAGCCTCAGCTACCTAGTGAGGCCCTCCGCAACTTAGTGAGACTCTGTTTCCAAATAAAGAATAAAAAATAGAGCTGGGGGTATAACTCGGAGGTAGAATGCCACTGAGTCCAATCCCCAGAACTGCAAAAAAAAAAGTTTTTATCTAAACAGTATTGTAAAGCCGGGCGTGGTGGCGCACGCTTGTAATCCCAGCATTTGGGAGGCTGAGACTGGAGGATCTGGGTTCGAGGCCAGCCTCAGCTACCTAGTGAGGCACTCTGCAACTTTGTGAGACTCGGTTTCAAAATAAAGAATAAAAAAATAGGGCTGGGGGTATAGATCGGAGGTAGAATGCCCCTGAGTTCAATCCCCAGTACTGCAAAAATAAATAAATAAACAGTATTGTATAAATTCTTTTATCACTACTTCTTTCCCCAACTTTTGTTTTCAGCATTTATTGAATTTAAGGCATGTTGATATAGATCAATTACATTAATGGCTATACACTAGACTATTATACTGATGTGCTACTGTTCATTCATTCCCCTACTGATGGGCATTTTAAGTTGTTTTCAATTTTTCACAATTATAAATAAGACTGCAATAAATGTGTTTGTATATTTTCTTGTACCCAAGGTAAGGTTCTTTAGCATATACATCTAGGAGTAGAATTACTGAGTCATAATTTGTGTGCATCTTCAACTTTATTAGATATGACCTAACTACTTTCCAATTTTGTACTCTGCCCCCCCCATGCCGCTATACATAGCAGTGTAGAAAAGTGCTCATTTCGTTGCCCCCTCACCTACCCTGGGCTTTTAAGTTTTGCTGATGATTGTGAAATAATATCTCATTATCTTGTTTTTCCCTATTTACTAATGAAGTTGAACATCTTTTCATTTATTTGTTTGTTTATTTTTGTGGTGCTGAGGATCAAACCCAGGGCCTCATGTATGCTAAGCAAGTACTCAACCACTGAGCTACACTTTCAGACCCACATATAATTATTGACCATTTGGTTTTCTCTTCCATTAATTCATATTAATATTCTTTGTCCAATTCTCTATTGGGTTGTTCAGCTCTCTCTGTCTCTCTCATTGTTCATTATTAAACTTAACTTTCTATTTCTTTGTCACGCATCGCAAAATGTATTCCCTGTGTTTATTTATAGGAACATCTTAAAAATGTTTGTCTTTTTTTTTTCTCTGAAAAAGCATGTCTCAAAGTGTCACTTCCATGTGACAGAATATTTAACTTTCACACCATCTCCACCCAAAGCTTGTTTATTAATAACTAACATTCATAACACATGTAACATGGAGGCCCTTAAACGTGAGATCACGTTTCCCCTAAGCTAAGAATCCAAACAAAGAGCCAGGCTTGGTGGCACATGCCTGTAATCCCAGTACTTGGGAGGCTGAGACAGGAGGATTGTGGGTTCTAGGCCAGACTCAGCAACTTTGCAAGACCCTCAACAACTTAATGACACCCTGTTTCAAAACAAAAACCAAAAAGGGCTGAGGGTCTAGTGGAGGTAGACCACCGCTGGGTTCAACCTCCAGTCCCTCTTCCCCTAAAAAAAAAAAAAAAAAAAAAAAAATCCAGACAAAAAGCAACAGCCCAAATTGAAAGAAGAGATTCCTTAACTCCAACTCACAAACATCCAAAGCAGCTACGATGGATAAAGGTGAGATAGCCAGCCTTGCTCAGCTGGCCAGCTGTCTGTAGAGTTTTCTTCAGGCATTGTTGAGACTTCAAGGAGTAGGTGTTAGGAGAAGGGAGAAAGATGGAGGTAGAGAAGACAAAAGAGAGAATGGAATAAAGAGAGGGTGTAGCAGAAAGAATGGGAATGCAAAGATATGGGTGACAGGGAGGGAGGGGGAGAGAGAAAGAAGGAGAGTGTGTGAGTGAGTGAGTACTGGGTAGAAGGTGGAGAGAAAACTGATCTAGAAGTACACCAACAGAAGATAAAGAAGGATGAGCAGAATGAAGATTATTATAGCCAAGAATTCACAGAAGGCAATGTGAGAGCAAACATTTACCACTGGAGGATGGAGAGAAAAAGTAATGTGGAGGACAGCCTTTGTTTAACGGTGACTTCCTGAGCCCAGAGAAGTTGTCAAAGATCGATCATATGCCCCTTCCCTCTCCTCCTGACTATTCCACTTGCTACTGATGCATACCTGACAACTCTGCTGCATGCCCATCTGCATCTCCATACTCAAACTCCAGCGTGGGGCAGTCCACAGAGCCCTGTAATAGAGAAACTTTTCTAGTAACAGATAACTTGGACAAAGGTTTACAGAGAAGATTATACCCTCACTTCATATTCTTCCCCTCTTAGAAACCAAAGTTAGATCTGGGAGGCAGTTAAAAGTTCCATTTGGTCTTTTCATGTGAAAGGTACCTTCTTCCAACCTAAAATGTGAGGCTTGCTGCAGGAGAGGCTGAGGATTCCTATATAGAATCAAAAAGTCTGGGTAAAGGACAGGATTGTGAGAAGATATAAAAGCTACAATCTGTCCCCATATCTAAGCTATGTCAACACAGACCAGAGGAGCATCTATCTAGCTGATCTCTAGAAAAGTGAGATGGATAAAAACAAGAGAAGTGGAAGAGATCTGGATTCTAGCCTCACAGTTCTGTCACTAACCCACTGTATGATTTGGGGCATATCTCATGCTGTGAACCACAGTGCCTTAGCTACAAAAAGAGGTCTGTAGCCCTAATATACAGCTTCAGGATTGTCAAATAAGGTAGCATTTCTGCTCCAAATTGCATTAAGGCTAGATTTCATATGATGATGTTTTAATCCTATTAAAATATTCTTAATATAATCCCACTCCCTAATCTCTTCAAGCACTTTGAAAGTATTTTCTTTAAGTATACTTTAATATATGACTTTTTAAATTTTTGAATCTCAGCTCTGTCACATACTACATGATCACAGGCAAGCTATTTTCTCTGTGCCTTGGTGTGATATAAAAACTATTTGGTCTTTGCCCTTGTTTTCTGGCACAGAGCTCCTAAAACTCTTAGAACTTCCTGATAGGACTATCTGTTATAATGAGCACCCCCCAATCAACCATATCAGAATTTATGCTAATGAGATGACTCATGATGGGCCCTTAGAAACTTTCAAGGGAGGGACTGGCCCTGCCAGAAAAACCAAGTCTGTGCTTTGAGGATATAAATTGGCACCACCCTTCCTGTGGAGGAGTGTGAGAGGAACTTCAGACACATGGTCAATGGTTGATTTCAGCCATATGGTCAATGGTTTAATCATGCCTAGGTAATGAAACCTCATAGGAAACACCTGAAACAATGACTCAGGTAGCTTTTGGGTTGGTGACAAACAGATGTGACAGGAGGGTGGCGCCCCTACAGAAGGCATGGGTGGCTTCTCTGTATGACCCATACCTTGTCCTGTACAACTTTCCCATTTGGCTGTTTTGAGCTGTATCTTTTATTAAAAAAAATATAATCATAAGTCTGCATTCCTGAGTTCTGTGAGTTATTCTAGCAAACTATTAAACCTGAAAGGCGGGAAGTTATGGTAACCTCTGATTTATAATTGGCCAGGTGGAAGTACACATAACCTGGGGACTTCACTTCTGGCTGGCATGGAAAGTGGGGGCAGCCTTGCGAGACTGAGTGCTTGTTGGGGGTACGCTAACTCTGAGTGGTTAGTATCAGAACTGAACTGTAGGACATCCAGTTTGTGTAATGGAATTGTTGCTGAAAAACGACATGCTCAGTTTTCTCATCTGTAAATGAGGATAATGTTAGGACTTACTTCATAGGGCTGTTGTAAGGACTGAGTTAATAGAAAAGATACTTAGCATACCACCTCGCACTTGGCAGCACTATGTAGGTGGTTACTCATAATTTCAATATTTTGTTATAAAGGCATTTTTTTCTCCTAGTATTACGACTAATACTTTAAAGGATTGAATAGCCAGGCATGGTGGTGCACACTTGTAATCCCAGTATAATCTCACCCACTTGGGAGGCTGAGACAGGAGGATCTGGGTTCGAAGTGAGCCTCAGCTACTTAGTGAGGCCCTCTGCAACTTAGTGAGACCCTGTTTCAAAGTGAAGAATAAAAATAGCTATATTTGGGATCTTTTCTGAGGATAAATTTTTATTAAAATTTTATGAATGTTTATGGATGTTTGTACACAACAAATCATTTCCCAAAGCTGGGTGTGGTGCTGCACACCTCTAATCCCAGCACGTGGAAGGCTGAGATAGGAGGATGGCAACTGTGAGGATAGCCTCAGCAAGCAGTGAGATTTCAGCAACCTAGCAAGACTGCTTCCAAAACAAGAAATAAAATAGGACTGTGAGTACTGGGTTCAATCTCCAGTACCATAAATAACTTCCCCAAAACACTGTATCAATTTATCCTGCCAACAAGGCAAATCATGTTTAAATCTACTATAGCAAAGATTCCCAAACTTTTGTATTACAAGAACCAATAGGAATTAAAAAAAAAAGGTAGAGGGTGGGAATAAGGCTGCTGATGTTTTACCCTTGGGAAACAATAAACAAGACCTGGCTAAAAGAGGTATAAGGGTGAATCCTCTTTCTCTCTTTTCTTTTTCATGGTCCTGGGGATTGAATCCAGGAGCTTTCTACCTCTGAGCTCTACCTCAGCCCTTTTTTAAATTTTTTTATTTTGAAACAAGGTCTCGATAGGTTGCTTAGAGTCTTGTTAAATTGCAGAGGCTGGTCTCAAACCTGCAATCTTCCTATCCCAGCCTCCCAAGTACTGGGATTACAGGCGTGTGCCTCCATGCGTGGCCACTATGCCCAGCTAATCCTTTTTCTTTTTTAGGCGCTGGGGACAGGGGGTGAATCCTTTAATTATGAATCTTTTTAGTAAGCAAACAATTATCCTCCAGCTTCCTTTTGTATAGGGTGTTCATATACTAAGCCATCTGAAGAGGGTAGATCAACAGTGTCCCTATAAATTCAGTGATATACAAGGAGGCTCTCTTGACTTGTGCCATCGCTTCTAGGACTGTCTTCCACAGAAAATCAAAAATAAAGAAGGAAGGAAAAGCAGATCTGGCACCTAGATACTGGGGTGACAGGGGATGTACTGATAGGTACATCCTACTGCAGTGGAAGAAGGTGCAGAAAAGCTAATCTTTCCAGCCAGGCTTTTGGCAGACAGTGAGCTCAGATGGAGATGTTCACTGCAGTTGCCCATTTCCAAGCACGAAGAGTGCAGCTGCAGACAATCAGCAGGTGACCTGCAGTGCAAGTGGACAGCTGAGTCTCTGGACACTGAGCTCACTGGCAAAAGCAAAGTATTATCAGAGCCTTTTCCTAAAGGAAGGCTTGCTAGGAGTAGGGACTGTTTTTTAATTACCTCATTGAACATATCACCCTGAAATTATTTATCTGTGTATTGTGTCTCCCCACAAAGGCAAAGACCATCTTGTTCTTTTTTTTTTTTTTTTTTTTTTTTTTGCGGTAATGGGGATGGAACCAAGGGGCATTCTACCTCTGATCTGCACCCCTAGTCCTAATTTTTATTCTTTATTTTTAAACAGGGTCTCACTAAGTTGCAGAAGGCCTCACTAAGTAGCTGAGGCTGGCCATGAACCTGTGATCCTCCTGTCTTAACCTCCCAAGTACTGAGATTACAAGCATGAGCCACCATGCCTGGCTCATCTTGCTCATTTTGACCCCTAGCAACAGTGCCTGACATATATAGAAAGGCCTCAATAACTAATTTATGAACTAATGAATGACTTACTCCCTGAAAAAATCATTTCAGCAATTTTGTGGAGGAAGGAGGCACGGGGTACCTAAGAGACCAGATCCCTAGGATGGGAGATGATGTGGCAGATATGATCCAGAAGATAGGAGGGCCGAGCTCTGCCTCTGCAAGGTGGTGACTGGACCAGCCTTTACCTCCTTTACTTCTATGTTTTATAAAATAGGGGAGGGGGGAGGGGAGTTTAAGTGGTAATACACATACTTAGCATTTGCTAGGCCCTCAGGAAAGGTGAGAAAGAAGGAAGACTGCTAGTATGCCTGGATTAGAAATGGAAGCATACATAAAATCAATTTGGGAACTGTGAAATGGTATTCAAATGGTAAATGGAGGGACTGGGACATCAAAGACCTGGCTTCTAGTACCAGCTCTGTCACTAGATGATAGTAATACAATAATACTAAGAGCTACTATGTACTGACCAATTAATTACATGAACTGTTCTAAACATTTTAGACTCAAGTAGGTAGGCAGTGCTAATCCTGTTTTACAGATAAAGATCCTGGAGCACAGAGAGGTTTAGTAATTTTCCCAAAGCTACAGAGATAGGAAACTAGGATTTAAAATCTGGTCTGATCTAAGCGCAAGGCTAGGGTCTTGGTCACTCACTGTGCCAGATGTCTGATCTTGGGCAAATTAGTTCGGTCTCTTCCTCTGTAAATTGAAAGGGCTGGACCAGATAATATCCACAGACTCTTCCACATCTGACTTTTTTTTTTCCTTTTCCTTTTTTTTGGTGGCAATGGGGATTGAACCCAGGGGCATTCTACCTCCGAGCTATAACCCCCAGTCCTTTTTTTTTTTTTTTTGGAAACAGGGTCTCACTAGGTTGATGACAGTCTCACTACTTGCTGAAGCTGGAACCTGCGATCCTCCTGTCTCAGTCTCCCAAGCACTGGGATTACAAACTTGTGCCACCACTCCAGGCTCACATCTGACATTTTGTGGTATATTCTCCGGGTCCCCGCTCAGATCCAATTCTACTCTTGGCTAGTTGATGGAAACTGGCTGGTGAGGGTGTGGGGGAGTGATAATAATTCAGTCTTTTCGTCGTCCTAGTTAGGATTTCTTTTTTAGAAGAGGAAGAGACCCAAATATTCATACTCCTGGCTATAACCTGGGACAGTTTAATTCACTCCAGGATTGCTCCGGCCTGAATCACGTCTCATTTAACCCTCACCGGCAGAGGCCCGAGGTCCGAGGAAGAAGCTCCCTAAACAGCCCAACACCGCCCAGCAGCAGGAGACGGGAAGAGAAGGGCAGGAGTCCAGCGGCCGATCTGGACCAGCCCAGGGGCCCACCGCAGGGAGCCTGGGGCGGGAGAAGCACTCCGACCCGACCCTCCCGCCGCCGAGCTCGGGCCTCTCGATCCTGAGGCCAGTCCCTTTACCTCCCAGCGCCGGTCCCTCCCGTGTAAATCCAGGTCCGAATCCCTGCTTCAGGAGGCGGCAGCGATCAAGTGAGATCACAGTCTAGAGAGTATCTGCTGTACTCGCTACGCGCCGCATCTTCACGCCCGGGGGGCAGAAGGGAGGCCAGAGGGCTAGAAAGTCTCTGACCCGCCGCGGGAGACCCGCGGAGAAGCGTCGGGGCTGCAGAGCCGCTGCAGCGGCAGGCGCCGGCTCTGGGAGGGCGGTCCCGGCGCGCCAGGGGCCCCGGGGCCGAGGCCGAATCGCCTCAGCCTCGGCTTCCCGCCCGCAGGCTCCCCCGACCCCCGCCGCAGCTCTCCGGGGCGCCTCACCTCCGACTCCCGCCGCTGGCTGCGGAACGCCTCCCGGCCCTTGGGCGCTGCCGGCTTCCCTTTGCCGTTGCCGTTGCCGTTGCCATTACCGTTGCCATTGGGCGGCGGGCCCCCGGGCCCGGGCGCTGCGGGGTCCTCCATGCCGCTGGTCTGCAGCGCGCCTCAGCCGCTCAGCGCCGTCTGCCCGGGGCGACCCCGCCACCGCGCGCTCAGAGCCAGGCCCCGCCCCTCCGTCCTTATTGGCTGCGGTTCCTCCGGCGGCCCCGCCCCGCCTTGCGATTGGCTGCTCGACCGGTCGGAGCGGGACTTGGAGGAGTGGGGGCTCTTTCAAGGAATAGCCTCCTATTTCTATTGCTGCGGCGTTGCAGGTAGCCCGGGACTCCTAAGTTGCTCCCTGCTACACCTTCCGAATATTGGACCTTGAGCTCTGGCGGTCTCTGTCTTTGCTTCTCGCTGGGTGTCATCACTAATCCCCTTCCAAATAGAGACCTTTCTCTGCAGCTCTAGTCTCCGCCCCCTGCTCCACTGCAGTCTATATTTCCGCTTTACGAGGATCTGGACCCCCAAATCCCGGCTGCTGCACACGTCTTATCTCTTGCTTAGTCGCTGGGGAAGGCTGGCACCGCCGGGTAGACAGAGTCACTGCAGGAAAAGAGGGACTCACCCTCTCTGGAAGCTTTCTGTAGAGAACGCATCCCTCCCGGAGTGAGGGCTGGCTGGGAGACTGAGGGTCGAGGTATGGGATTGGGGACTCAAATTGCTGGTGTCCTGAGGGCTGCCCTTGGCCGTTTGCCCTTCCCTGCTGTATAGGCATCTTCCTCGTAGTGTAAAAAGACAGCAAGCCTCTACCTTCATCTGCTCCCAACCCTTTCCTTCCTAAAGTGTTACCAGGGCAGTGGAGGCTGTGTGCTCTGTCCTCTTATGGATTTATCTAAAAGGCAGTTTGCAATATTTTGGCGGTTCTAGCTTGGTAATAATGGAAGCTCCGAACAAGCAGGCTGAGGGAACCGGTGGGACCAAATCTCTGTCAGCAACCTGGTTGTTTGTTGAACTGTGCTTTGTGCCAGGAATTGCACTAAGAACTTCCAGATATTATATCACACCTTCCTCTGACAGTTTATTTATCATGAATCAATTATTATTATGAGGAAACAGACTCAAAGAATACTCCTTGCAGTTCCCGAGTTATCATATTGTATTTTGTCTGTGTGGTGACTATGCTGTTCTCCAGAGGAAGCTTTTGTTCTCTTGGTTAACTCCTGTTCTGCCTTAAAGCATCTGGTTTGTTATTACCACACCACCACCCCCTCCTCCAGAAAGCCTTCTTTTTTACCCTCCTCACGCCCTTCAGCCTGATTGGTGTCAAGGCAACTTTGCAGGGATCCAAATACCTTAGCATTTCCTACTATTTTCCTAAAACAAGGGGCCCAAAGGAATTATTCCTCCTTCCCGTATTTCAGGGACAACTCCATCCCTTTCTTACCATCTCTCTCCCTCACTCTTCCCTCTGCTAGTTGGTAGGGAACAGGTCAAGGTAGGCTTGAAAGAGAGCACTCCTTGAAGATTTCTGTATTCTTTTCTCTCCCTAATCCCCAACATCTCCTTACTGACACCCCCCCCATCTCTTCTTTCTTCTTTCATTCCCATCCCTACCCCAATGTAGATCTAAACTCCTTGGGCATAGGGTCAAGTTTCATTTATTTTTATATGCCTCGTTTATGTATGTTTAACACAGTGTTCACAACCTCTGTCCTATTGACATTTGAGGCTGAAAATTTATTATGATGGGCTGTTCCATGTATTGTAGGATGTCTAGAAAACTCCCTGGCATCTCCTCAGTAAATGTCAGTGGCACCCTCTCTCGTTGTGACAACCCAAAATGTCTGTAGACATTGCAAAATGTCCTGGGGAGCAAAATCACCATTGAGATCTTCTGGCTTACAGAATTGAGCTGTTGTGCATTTCCAGGAAAGTCCTTGGCTCAAGGCCTAAACTATTTGACTTCAGAATTTTTTTCAGAGTATAATTTGTGAAACTCTTAAAAATTTATGCTTTGCATTAAAATTCACAACCCACGCCTAGCTCATCACTGCTTTAGTGTGATAAACCTGTCACAGCACAGCCCATTGGATTTCTTACTAAAAAGAATTATTCACCTTTCTTCTCTCTAATACCTTACTTTCTAAGCAGTCAGAGCTATAGGATTGACAGTCCCAGAACATTAAATTCTTTTTCATATCAAATTAGCTAGTCACTAGTATTCCCACCAGTGACAGAAATCTCCACCAGTGGTCAGTTTGGAGGCTTTGTCCCTTCTTCTGCCTCTCCCTAGGGTGAAGGGAGAGACCAATCTATTGAAAATGGGATTGAGGACAGCTCTCAGGTCCCCTCTGGCCTCTGCCTAAAGCCAGCTGCTGAGCCGAGAGCTCCATCTGGCTTTACTTTCAGAGAAAGGATTTGAAAAATTAGTGCCATGGAGACTGCAGAGAATCTGTGGGAATCAACGGAAGGAGAAACCTCAATCCATGATCCCCCCCACCCCCGACATATTCTAGCAGAATGGAAGACAGATTCAACATCTATCTGTTCAGTATAGGCCCAGACATGCAGAACTTGTCATAAAGAGGAAAATATATAGCCGGGCATAGTGACCCATGCCTGTAATCCCAGTATTTGGCAGGCTAAGACAGGAGGATTGCAAGTTCAAGACCAGCCTCAGCAATTTAGTGAGGCCATCAGTAACTTAGTGAGATCATTTCAAAATAAAAAATAAAATAGGGTTGGGGGCAGCCGGGCGTGGTGGCGCACGCTTGTAATCCCAGCATTCGGGAGGCTGAGACCGGAGGATCCGGGTTCGCGGCCAGCCTCAGCTACCTAGTGAGACACTCCGCAACTTAGTGAGACTCGGTTTCAAAATAAAGAATAAAAAATAGGGCTGGGGGTATAGCTCGGAGGTAGAATGCCTCTGAGTTCAATCCCCAGTACCG
>PVLC010019892.1:0-29962 GCA_004027655.1 Graphiurus murinus | reverse complement strand
TTCTTTTTTTTTTTTTTGCAGTACTGGGGATTGAACTCAGGGGCATTCTACCTCTGAGGTATACCCCAGCCCTATTTTTTTTTTGCGGTACTGGGGATTGAACTCTACCTCCGAACTATACCCCCAGCCCTATTTTTTATTCTTTATTTTGAAACCGAGTCTCACTAAGTTGCGGAGTGCCTCACTAGGTAGCTAAGGCTGGCCGCGAACCTGGATCCTCTGGTCTCGGCCTCCCGAATACTGGGATTACAAGCGTGCGCCACCACGCCCGGCTCCCCTATTTTTTATTCTTTATTTTGAAACCGAGTCTCACTAAGTTTCAGAGTGCCTCACTAGGTAGCTGAGGCTGGCCGCGAACCCGGATCCTCCGGTCTCAGCCTCCCAAATGCTGGGATTACAAGCGTGCACCACCACGCCCGGCTTATTTTTCTATTTTGAAAAAGGGCTCAATAAGTTGTTGGGGCTGTCCAAGTACTGGAAGTACAGGTGTGCACCACCAAACCCGGCTTCTATTCTTAAAAATAAGTTGTTAAAAGACATGAAAAATGGCATCTTCCCCCTGCAGAGGCTTACAATCAAATGGAGTATCAGATACAATCTACACAGGAAATTTTAATTCACTCCAACAACAATTTATTGTGCACTTCTGATATGGAAGCCCTGGGGCAGGCAAGACAGGGTCACAGATGTAATGAGACTCAGCTGTCAATTCCTCAGAGAAGGACAGACCCTTTTCAACCTAAGGGCATCCTCCGAGCTACTCTCCAGAATTCTGGGGATGAGAAGGTCTTGTCCTCCTGGCATTTCTTTTTAAAAGAAATGTATGCCTTTTAAAAGAGAAAGACAAGACTAGTGTTTTTCACAGTCAAGTCATCCAGGAAAATGAAGCACTCAGACTCACAGGATACTTTGGTTTAAAAATGATTCAAGTGGCCGGGCGTGGTGGTGCACGCTTGTAATCCCAGCATTTGGGAGGCTGAGACCAGAGGATCAGGGTTCAAGGCCACCCTCAGCTACCTAGTGAGGGACTCTACAACTTAGTGAGACCCTGTTTCAAAATAAAGAATAAAAAATAGGACTGGGGGTATAGCTCAGAGGTAGAACGCCCCTGAGTTCAATCCCTAGTACCGCAAAAAAAAAAAAAAAAAAAAAAAAAATGAGTCAAGTGCTTGGGAGGCTGAGACAGGAGGACCACAGGTTCGAGGCTGGTCGTAGTAACTAATCGAGACCCTGTTTCACAATCAAAACTGAAAAGGGATGGGGTGTAGCTCCTCGGTGCAATGCTCCTGGGCTCCATCCCTCCCTAACATCAATGCTAGCTTGATTCATGAGCCAAATGGGACAGAGAAGTAAAAGCAAACCACAAAGCGCCAGCTTGCACCAGCGGATTAACATGAGGACACCGCATCTTGGGGAGTCAAGGGCCTCGGGCCGGCTGCTCTGTCCGCTGCGGCCTCCGTGGGTGCCTGGAGTCCCCGGCACCAGGCTCCCCTGGCCCCTGATCGGTGGCATGTTACAGCAGGCCCGTGGCTCTGCTCCACGGTGCTTGCGAGGGCTTAGAACTTTTTCTCTGCTTGCTTAATGACTTCCTCTGGAGGTCACATGGAGAGAAAATCGATTTGGAGTCGTGAATGCTCACACCGACCACTCTGCAGGAAGGGTTCGGAGCACCTGTAATCCTCTCATTACTGCAGTGCGCTAGAGCTCGCCTGGAGATCACACAGCTAGTCAGTGTAAAGGGCCTCCGAGATCACAGCCAAACCCCGCGTGCTCCCAGTGAGGAAACCCAGGCCTGAGACAGCCAGGCTGCCCAGGACCTGAGCCCGGAGCCGCAGAACCCCGTGTCTCGGCCCTGTCCACGGCAATAACCTGGCAAAGAAATGCGTCGCTCCTCGCCCAGATGGTGCCTGTAAAGTCAGGAGGTTATTTTTTTTTTTAGGAGAAAGTAATAACAAAGGAAAGGGGGAAGTGTCTTAAATAAAGGCTGTCCTTCCAACATGACGGATGGAAAGCTTTTGGGCACCAGATAGAATGGTGCATGATTATACCCAGGTAATAACGGCTGTCACATGTCACTACCTTTTGACAGAGGGCACTTGGGAAGAAGTTACAAATAGAAAGCTTTCTCTTTACCTTCCGAGGGGCAGAATAATAATTCACCTGAATTGTCAAGATCTGTTTCAGGCGGCATTTCTGCAATAAAGAGAGGTTCAGAAAACCTCCTGTGCCATTATGGGCATTCACGGGAGTAGCGGTAATAACTGGGTTTTAAAAGCCTTGCAAGATTGAGCCAAAGTACTCCCGGCACTTACTCCTCCTTCATCAGCACCTATGAATCGAGGCGTACCCCAGGAGGGCACCCACAGAGATGAGCGCCCCTCCCCTGCAGCCACGCCGACATCTAGAGAAACCCCAGAGAAAAGAATGAGAGCAGAAGACAGGACGGGGGCTGAGTGCACGGGCCCCGATGACCCGGAGGCCGGGGCCCAGGACAGCCCCCAGTGCCGCTCACACAGCCCCATCTCCTCCAGCTCCCTCCGCCTCTGGTACTTTTCCATTCCTCTGGGTGATTATGTTTTGCCTCTAGAACCAGAAACAAAGAAAACGATGCCAAAAATGAAAAAAAAAAATTTTAATTAAAAAAAAAAAAAGACAACAAGCCAGGCATGGTGGCACATATTTGTAATTCTAGTACTTGAGAGGCTGAGATAGGAGGATCGCAGGTTCCCAGCCAGTCTCAGCTATTTAGTGAGGCCCTCCGCAACTTCCTGAGACCCTGTTACAAAATAAAGAATAAAAAAATAGGACTGGGGATGTAGCTCAGAGGTAGAATGCCCCTGCATTCAATCCCCAGTACTAAAAAAAGAAAAAAAGGAAAAAAAAAAAGACGACAGAATCTGCTGGTACAGAGCTAAGGGGGAGAAGGCGTGAATTCCCAGAGGAGAAGTAACCGGAGGCAGGGTGCTCAGGGCCACCTGGTCTGGGAAGCCTAAGACACTGGGAGAGGAGAGGGAGAGGGAGAGGGAGAGGGAGAGGGAGAGGGAGAGGGAGGCCCCAGGACACTCGAGCTCAATGGGCAGGACTGGTGTGAGCCCCAAATCAACCAGCCAAGGAGGGCACAGAGAGGAAACCTTAGCTAGGCAGTACACAGGGCCTGATGTGGACTGAGGGCAGGGCAGCTGCCAGGACCAGACGCCATGCTGCCTAGCTTACCGCAGCCTCTGGGGAGGCGGGAGGCCTCACCGCCCCAGGAACGGGCCAGCAGCCGCCGACGCGCCCCAGAGGCCCAGAGGAAATATTATTGCGAGACAAAAACTGAATTATGAAATCCGCAAGCAATAATTAGTTTAAATTACTACTTCTACTTGAATAATTAAACACGCTTATTTTCACTCGCTGATGTTTTATTCATTACCATACATCTTTCCTGAAAGTTGTTTTTAACGTGAATATTCTTTTATTTGCAAAGATCCCACGGAGATTTACTATGCTAATTTCAAACCTTTCTTCTAAAATAAAAACAATAACAAAACACTCCCAGATTATCACCCATTAGTGACTGCTGTGTGGGGTCCATTATCAACTTAAGTCACAGCAACTGGCTGGAAATACTGTGGGTCGTTGTAAAGTTATTCACACACCAAAGCTTCCTCCCTGGAAAATTCACTACTGAAAGGGCGGCGTTTAAGCACGCTCGAAGTGATTATGAAAATGAAAAGACCCGAGCGCAGAAAGAGCGTTTAGGCACAGACGGAAGCGCCTGTGCTTTTTATCACGCCCTCTATTAATGAAAACGTTTTTGCATTTCCACAAATAATATTTGAGTTTTATAAGTCTTATTCCTACCCCCTGGAGCCGGGGTACCCATAAGCACAGTAATAAAGGCTTAAGGTTTTTATTAAACAAAGTTACCTCTGGGAATAAGGACTAACTTAAACATAATCCGTGAGCTAACTCTTCCCTGCTGGGCTATTAGCTGGTGTTGGCTGGATGGCAACGCTCCAAATCCTGCTAATGCCAACAAGCTGGGCCTAAGTCAAACCCAGAACGCGCCGGGCTGCCGCTGCCACGAGCCAGCTCTGCTGAGGACCAGAAGCAAACAGCCCTTGAAGGGGCCACAGAGCCGAGCTCGAGGGCAGGCAGGCAGGCGGCGGTTCTGCAGGCTGACCACAGGAATGTCACTGCAGCAAAGTATGTACACACATACACACACACACACACACACACACACACACGCCATCCCTGTTCCTCAAGGACCCGGTCTAGAGAGCAGGAATTCGGCTTTGTGCCCTCCTGGCCCCTCCCAGTCTCGGAACTGGCAAGTCCTCCTTGAACGTTTATTGAATGAAACTAGGTCTCTGAAGTTTTCTAAGGCCCCAAATAGACTTTTCTTCCTCCAAGGTCCTTAAAAACACTCATTCTTCATCCCAGTAATTCGACAAAGCTGTCCAAGCTCCCCAGCAAGTAACAAAGTTGTAGGGGAGCTGCGGTCCCTTCCTGTAGCTAGGATTTTCCCTCAGTTGCTATAAGTAAATTTAGGTGTTTTTTTTTTTTTTCACACTGGTTGCAACCAGTCTTCTGGAGTGACAGAGAAGTGGATTTGTCAAATTTTGAAGTTTCCGAATGAAAAATGACCATCTGCTGGGCAGAATTCTGCGCAGCAGCGGCTGGGCTTGGCCCTGAAAAGACGAGGGGCCTCCCGGGGGCCTCAGGCCAGGGCCGAGCGGTTCTAGAAGTCAACACAACCTGCGTCATCCTCATCGTTGGAAGCATCAGGAAAGCGAGCAGAGCTTCTGCTAGGCTCCCGTTTCCGTGGCAACGGCTTCTCTGGCCTGTTGCTGGGAATTGGAAATGAGGAGGGAGGGAGAGGGGGAAAGAGAGCTGGAGAGGAGGAAGAGCAGAGGAGGAAAGAGATGGGCGGAGGCAGAGGGCCAGGGCAAAGAGGAGAAAAGTAAAGAAGGCGTGAGAGAAAGAGTGAGCGAGGGAGACAGGCGGGGGAGCGGGGGCGCCGGAGCAGGACCTACACATACCGGTGCAGATGCCGACATGCAAAGAAGCCTCTAGTTTCACTCATTAAGTGCCACACAGTTCAACTCTCTGCTGCGGCCTTGAGAAAACACTCAATTATCCAATAAACCCCAGGAAAGCTGTCTAAAATCGTCCATGTGCTGAGCAGTCTAAACCCAAACTCACTAATGTCAACATTAGCCCAAAACGCTGGCTGAGTTAGACCCAGAAAGGGGGGTGGGGGGGGATGAGAAAGTGCTGTGGGCAAGCCAGGCAGAGTGGCCCAGGACTTGGGAGGCTGAGACTGGAGGATGGCAGGCTCAAAGCCAGCCTCAACAACTTAGCGAGACTGTTTTAAAAATAAAATAGGGCTGGGTGTGGTGGTGCACACTTGTAATCCCAGTACTTGGGAGGCTGAGACAGGAGGATCACAGGTTCGCGGCCAGCCTCAGCTACTTAGTGAGGCCCTCTGCAACTTAGGGAAAACCTGTTTCAAAAAAAAGAATAAAAAATAGGGCTGGGGGTATAGCTCAGAGGTAGAATGCCCCTGGGTTCAATCCCCAGTACTGCACAAAAAAAAAAAGAGAATAAAAAAATAGGGCTGGGGGTATAGCTCAGAGGTAGAATGCTCCTGGGTTCAATCCCCAGTACCGCACAAAAAAAAAAAAAGAGAGAGAATAAAAAAATAGGGCTGGGGGTATAGCTCAGATGTAGAATGCTACCCCGGGTTCAATCCCCAGTACCAGAAAAAAAATAAAATAGAATAAAATAAAATAGGGCTGGGTGTGTAGTTCAGATGTAGAATGCCCCTGGGTTCAATCCCCAGTACGACGAAAAAGAAAGCGAGCAAGGGAGCAGTGGGTGAGCATGCACCACCAAGGACAGCGCACCCTCGCCTGTGTGAGCTTCCCCTTACAGCGCACCCTCGCCTGTGTGAGCTTCCCCTGGGCCTCAACAGCACGTGGACACGCCCATCACAAGGAAGCAGGGCTCGAAAACCAGAGGACACCTGTCTGAGCACGACCACGACATTGAGTCTCTGGTCCCCACACAGGACATCAGCCAGGGGCCAGGTCGGGGTTGGCACGGCACAGGGAAGCCAGCCTAAGAGGCGAAGCTCCAGGCTGGTCCTCCCCACCAGCCCTAACAAGACTTTCTACTGGAGCCCTCTAAGCACATCATGGTACCCTGAATTGGATCCTGAAGTAGGAAAAGGACATTAGTGGGGAAACTGGTCAAGTCCAAATAAAGTCCACCGTTCCGTGAACAGAGTTGTACTGATGTTAATTTCTGAGTTTGACGGATGTGCCCGGATTATATGAGCTGTCAACATTAAGGGAAGTTGGGTGAAAGGTATATAGGAATTCTCTGTATTATTTTTACAACTCTTTCTATATACCTGAAATTATTTTTTAAAGTTTTACAAGAAAAATAACAAGGTTGTTTGAAAGTAAGACTCCTATTTTTCTAACAGTGATTTATCTTTTTCATATAAAACCAATGCCCTTGACAGGCCTTAACAATCATAAAGTTTTACTGGAACGCTGGCTGAGACGTTACAGTCAGAGCCATACTCCCGCAGCGAACGTGAATTATTAAACTCTAAGTGTGTTAGCAATGCCCTTTGCTCTGAAGCTGGAATGTAAGGGTGACACAAGGGTCCTGTCCATGGAAACAGGATACCCTGAAGACCCTGAGTTGCAACCCTGCCTCCGGGCCCCTGTGTCTCTCCCCGATCGGCCCCTCCCCAGGCCACTCTGGGCCCCCCCTTCGGATGCCCTGCCATGGGACCTGTCCACCGCTGCCATGCTCATCCCCGTGCCCCATTCCCGAGCCAGCAACCCAAGTCTCACAGCAGATTCTGAGTGAGAGAAATAGCATGAGTCAAGAACACGACAATTCTTTCACAGGAGAAAACACCAGTAACCACTTCCCATGCTGTGTAAAAAGGTCAGAACGAGTCTATTTGTGGGAAGTGAAGGCAGTAAGCCCCTCTAAAAGAAACCGATTTTGTTACCAAATGACAGGTCCGATCCCGCAGACAATGTAAGCGCGGTACAAGTATCCTCTTCCGACCGGGAGGCTGAAAGCTTTTCAAAGGTTCTGGTTTCCTTGACAACAGCATTGCTGGAGACAAGCAGGGAAATAATTAAAAAGTATGTTCCCTGTGCTTCGAACTCCGTAAGTGTTTTTAAACAGTAATGAACAGACCACGCTCGGTGGTGTCAGCGTGGGCAGAGCTGAGGGCACACACGGAGACCCCATCTTGACACCCCTCTACACGGCCCTGATCTTGGGGACCTGAGGGAAGGGCTAGAGCCATTTGCCCGGGACAACATTGGCCGTGAGCATCGCAGGTCAGATGAATGGTAACAGCACTTTCTGAGGGCCAGGTCCACGGTCAGACACCACAGTTATCTTTACCACAGTTCTCTGAGCTAAGTATTATCATTACCATCCGGCAGGAAAGAAACTGAGGCACAGAAAAGAGAGAGCAGCCCAGGTGCTCTGGCCTAAGGGCCTTGCGCCTCGCCATGACCCGCCCTGGAAGAGTACACGCCCCCAGGCTGACTCCCTGGGGAAACTGCCCTTCACCTCCCTGTGGTCCCAGGCAGGGAGCACACAACCCCAGAAGACGGCTGCCTCTCCTCTGAGCGCCGCCCCCACTCGAGGCCCAAGGGCTGGCTGCTCTCGGGCAGGGAGACCCGGGCAGCCCTTGCTTCCCGCCCTGCACCGCGGCCCGTACAGAGCAGGAGGGAAGGCGCCAGCGGGCAGAGGGGGTCGCCTCTGCACTTGATTTATGTGCTTCCTTCTCCTTTCAGGGTGGCTTTTAATGGTCTGCTTTGTTTTAACAGCTTTACTGTGTTCGTATCTTTTATTGTAAGCTTCCTCAAATCCTTTCTGGATTTATGATTTATAAATAAGTAATAAATAAACAGAAACGCGAGCTGCAAGCAGCGGCCCCAGACCATTACCTGGGAGCGTAAACACAAACATTTCAATAGATGTGGAACAATCGGCACTTTGATTTAGCTCCCAGCGCAGTTTCCAAGGCCCTTGTGCAAAAGCTGGCCACATTTAACAACTCACATTTAACAAGTCACAGGGGCGCCTCCTGCATGGACTGGAGGCGAGGGCTGGGGTCAGGGAGTGTGGTATACCCTGAGGCTCGCAAGGGCCCACGAGAGCAGAGCACACTGAGCGGGTGACGGCCACACTACTCGCAAACATCTTTGAAGCACCTACTGTGTGCCCAGCTCTCTTCTGGGGACTGGAGATACGAGGGGAAAATGAGTCCCTGCCACCATGTGACCGTATCAGAGCTCATCCACCTGACAGCGGAGTTCTTCAGACTCAGAAAGAGTAAGGGCTTGCCTCAGTCACAAGAGAGTCGATGGCCCTTTGGAGTTCCTGGCAGCGAGGTGTCTAGATCAATGCCGGACTGCAGAGGTCTCTGCTGGGGATCTGCATGTCCTTCGATGCGCTGCCCTGGTCCTCAGTGTTCTCCTCTGTGAAATGGGCATATGGCTGCCGGGGTGGTCAGCTGACAGGAGTCTCACCAACAAAATGCCCCAAGAGTCTCCTCGGGCTCCCTCGTTCAACCCTCTGAAGACTGAGGTGGGTACTGTCATTGTCCCTGACTGACTGATGAGGAAATGAAGGCCCACCCCAAGCCTCTGTACTGAGCCTGGATCCCAAAATGGGACTTGTGAGCCCACTGCCAGCCCAGGGCCCCCAGCGGAGGGGAAATGAGACCCAAGGGGAGGCCCCACACAAGCACGGGAGGGGCGGCTGGCCCAGGGGCTGCGCCTGACCGCCCTCACTGCCCGCCACGCGCGCCCGGCCCTGTAGGCTCCTTTCCTTAACCCCCCAGACCAGGCTCAGCCTCACCCTCCCTGCCTCCGGCTCTGACAGACACACCACACTCTCCTCTGACCTCCCCTGCCCAACAAGTGGCCCCTGGAAGGCCTGCTCCGCCATCTTGCTCTGAAGTCTGTCCCCACCAGCCTTTCTGACAGCCTTCGCGCCCAGGGCCTTGCACGGAGCCCAGATTTAAATGATGGCTGGACAGACAGGCGGACGACCAATGAAGAGAGGGGGTAAACCAGGCCTTCCGATCCTGCCACCTGACGAGGCCATCTCTCCTGGCCCACAGGGCTGCACGCCCAGGAGCTGGGCTGGAGGAGACTTGAGGCGCCTCAGATGAGTCCCCCCCAGTCCAGCACCTCAGCCCCCCCCCCCCCAGATGCCAGGTCGCTGAGCTGGAAAACAGAAGCCACGTCCAGAGGAGCCAAGGCCCCGGAGGCCTGCAGGAGTGGATGGGTGCGCGCCGGATTATTCCATCAGCGAGTGGCGGCACAGGCAAATTGGATTGCCAGCCCTGCGTGCTCAGGAATGAGGCTTAGGAGGCTTTTGCAGACTAAACCCGGGCTCGGAGTTCTTGATAATACCTCCATTTGTAAAGGCTTTAGAGTTTACAGAGTGGTTTCCCACATCTAACTCTGGCTGATCCTTACAGCCCCATGAGCTAATTATTTCAGAGATGAGAATGCTGAAGCTCAGAGAAATTAGGGATGGGAGCGGGCCGCCTCTCCTTTGAATAAACCCAGCGTGCAGGGCGCTGCGCCAGGCTCGGGCGAGGACCACGCTCAGGATTCTCTCCAGGGCTCTTGGCAGCCACGTGGCAGTCCTGACCGTGGGCACACGCCACACCAGAGTGACCGGCTCGTGTGTCCCCCACGCCCGCCAGGAGCAAGGCTCCAAGGGGCACTCGACTGGCCGGCCAGGCAAGGCCCTCTCTATGGCGACCATGTCCGAGTTCTGGAACATTCTCCCTCCCTACACTTGTCACCCTGGGCCGCGCTTCTGCCATGGAGGCCAACCAGAATGCAGCCAGGTCCCCTTCCCCGGCCAGCACGGAAGGGTGCATGGCCGGGCTCCAAGGCCCAGCGCGTTTGGGGACGCACTTGAAGGAGAGTGAGAGAACAGGAAAGGAGGCCTGGACAAAAACAAACAACTTTTCTAACCAAGGGTTACAATGAAAATGTGTTTTAATTTGTGTTTTTGTGCCTTTCAAAATAACACTTCAAGTAGTTCAGAAAGAGACCACTCATGTTTATAAAAGCTCTCTCATTCCCCACAGTTACGGGGCTGTGTAAACACGCCGTGAGGAGGGAGAGAGAAATTGCTACTTGGGAAACTTTTAATACTAGCGTGTGTGCGAATTAGAATTCTAAACCCAGCAGGTTAAAAATGTTCTGAAAGCAATTTTGGTGTTAGTCTAAATAATTATAGATCATGCTCACAAAGATAAGGGCCTTTGCCCCCTCGGGGCTCCAAGGGAAAATTCTAGGCATGATAGTTAAGCAAAATAGTTGGTTATTACG
The DNA here is from genome assembly GCA_004027655.1 of Graphiurus murinus. Taxonomy (NCBI): domain Eukaryota; kingdom Metazoa; phylum Chordata; class Mammalia; order Rodentia; family Gliridae; genus Graphiurus; species Graphiurus murinus. The sequence continues at coordinate 19,568 of PVLC010019892.1, read as the reverse complement.
CAGGCTTTGCGGTGGCAGTGCAAATTGGTATAATCCTTTTGGAAAGCAATCTGACAGGAGACGTATCTGGACCCAGGAAAATGTACAACCCTTTGACCCAGCAGTCCCACTTCTGGGAATCAATCCGAAAGAAATAATCCAACAGGAAAGGGTTTCATGCATGAAGATAACCACTTCAGCATTATCTATAATAGCAAAAATTAGAAACCACCTAAGTGTCCAAGGGCGGCTAAGTAAATTACAGTTAATCAACTCGATAGCGCGTCACGGAACCAGTGGAAATTGACGGCCCTCCAACCATGCAGAGGCGGCTAGAGGCGCAGCAGCGGGCAGCGCTGGGGGAGAATGTTAAGTGGGGAAAGCAGGCTGCGGAATCCTGCGCACTCTGTGCAAAGAAGCACAAGCCCCACAAGTCCGTGGGACCAGAAATGCCAGCGGTGGTCGCGAGGATAATCACGATTTTCCTGCCTGTTGGGGTTGGGAGACTTGTCCCCGGGGTCCTGTAATGCTGTGACAGCATCTTCACAGAGGGAAGGAGGAAGGGCTTTTGTCACAGTTTGGAGATCTAACCAAGTAAAAGAAGGCAGAGCCCCTTGCTGGCCCCGGAGCTGGGATGTGAGGCTGGTTTTACCAATGTGTTAGTTACTATCCCCTCCTCTCCCCCACCGGGATTCTGGATGTAAACAATGGTTCTCGGAGCTTCTGGTCCCTTCTACACTGTTAACGTGACTGAGGACTCCGAGGAGCCGTTGATTATGTGCATTACAGCTACTGATATTTAGCACATCAGAAATGAAAACTGAGGACATTTTAAAAATATTTATTAACTCACATAAAAGTAACAATAATAAACCCACATGTTAACGTGAATAACATTGCTTATAAAAATAACTAGATTTCCCAAGACAAAAAAAAAAAAAAATTTGTGCGAAGGCACTGTTTACATTTTTGCAGATCTCGTTACTGTCTGGCTTAATACAACTGGAAAACTCCATCTCCACTCACGAGAGAATGAGAGTGAAAAAGGCAAATGACTGCTAGGTGCTATTATGAAAATAGTTTTGACCCTCAGAAAGGGTCTCAAGCACCCCCAGGGGTTTGCAAGACCACACTGAAAACCACCGCAATAAATTACAGCATTAAAAATTGCTGCTGCAATAGTGGGGGATTAGAATTAGATCTATAGTCGGAGCTCAACTATGTTGAATTCTTTTTTTTTCAAGTCTGGATAGAAATATACCCAAAAGTCTGCAGTCATTGCCTCTGGGTGGAAAGGCGATGGGCGATTTTTTTTCTTCTTTATACCTTTCTGTTTTTTCCATAGTGTACGTGTATTTCTTTTTATGATCAAAAACAACATTTCTTGTTTGAGGAAAGGGTTCGGGAAGCTGTGGTGTGCTGTGCCCTGCGGAATAAGGCGGAGGAGAAGGTCATTTTAAATCATTAGTAGCCAGCGTCAGTGTGGGGGAGCGTCACGAAGCACGGCTGCTGGGGGCGCAGCGCCGCTCCTTAATATGCCGATCGATCCCTGGCACCCGTACACATTCATCACGGTGGCACACGGCCTGCCTCGGACCCAGTGACGAGAATTGAAACTGGCTCAAGCTAATCACTGCTAGATGAAGGTCAAATATAGGTGACGATTTGTCAGATCCCGGGGTGGGGGCAGACGGACCATGTTGTAAAGCCACGGGAGAATTACAAAGGGAAAGATCTCCAGACTTGACTCCACGCGAGGATAGGTTTCCCTTCCCCGCTAAGAAAAATTAATAACGGAATACCCAAACTCAAAGTCAAACGACACACCGGGGGAGGAGGGGAACGTGATGAAGGGTCAATATGGTTAGTATGTAAATTGCCTGCAGAAGAGGAACGCAGAGACGCAGAGACGGCAGGAGATTAATGGACAGGAACCGCCATGACACACGCTTGTTTAGCATTCACGAGGTGCCAGTCCAGGTCTAAGAGAGCTGTCCATAAATGAACTCATCTGGTCCTCAAACAAGATACCATTAAATTAGCAGACGTGGAAAAAAAAAAAAAAAGTAATAATTCTGCCTCAAGAAGACGCAGTCACTTTTACACATAAATGATGTCGCGTGGCGTGCATGGAACCGCGGAGCCGCTGAGAGCAATGACGTCGCTCTGCACCCGGGAGGAAGACATGGACGACGGACATGGCCCAGAAAGCCAGCTCGGGGGGGGGGGGGGGGGAGTGTGCACGCTGCACGGGGACCCCAGCCCCTCCCCAGCTCCCCAGCGGACACCAGGAGGCTGCAGCTCAACTAGATGCCCCTCTCCCCAAAGGGCGAAGGAGATTGCTCTCTGAGAAACTGACCAGGCTGAGAGAAAACAGAGTATTCACATTTGAGGACCTGTGCCAGATGCCAGCTGCTGCCTCCTACCCCTAAGGCAGGCTCATGTGACTAACCCCCCCCCATCAGCTTTTGAGAAACCCCTCCTGAATCAGAATGAGTTGTGCAAAATCTCCACCACGGACACACACCCCAAAACTCAAGAGGCCTCAGGATGGGAAAGAGGCAAAAATACTTCAGAAAACAGGGAGAGTTCCAAAGAGCTCAGAGAGCTAAGAAAGGACCTCGTAGAGATATCATTTTAAAAATGATGTTCTATGTTTAAAAGAAGAACACTCAGAAAATAAGTAATGGCTCTTGGCATGTAAAAATCTGACAGAACAATACTTTCTGAACATAAGTTAGGCTTTAATTTAAAAGTTTAAGTATGCAACAGCAAAAGTACAAAATAAAAAAAAATTTAAAAAAAAAAGACTGGGGATGCTGAGACAGGAAGATTGCAGGCTCGAGGCCAGCCTCAGCAACTTAGGGAGAACCTATAAAGACTGGAGGTATAGCTGGGAGGTAGAATGCCCCTGGGTTCATTACCCAGTACCCACGCCACCCCCCCAAAAAAGAAAAAGGACTAAAAGATAAAGTGCAGGAAATTTCACAGAAAAACAAAACAGCAAGGCAAAGAGACAGACAATGAGATGGAAAAGGCAGGACACTTGCATGTAGCTGGGGACACAGAACATCCTCCTCTCCTAGTGAGGATGTCCAGGGACCCTGGCCACCTGCCCACTGGGGTGCCTGCTCTGTGGCTCAGCTGCTCTGGTGCTGGGGGCTGAAGCCCATCCTGCCCGCCCTGCAGCTCAGCCTGCAGGTCGCACTGGCACTCTGGTAGGAAGGCCGAGGCATGGGCTTTTTTTTTTAATCCTCTGTCAAGTAAATTAACTTAAGGAACCTTCTGGAGGGGAGGTTTCACTCCCTGGACATGGGACAGTGACATTACAGGCAGTCCCTCTGGGATCAAGGACGACAAAAAATACTGGACTAGAACCAGCAGAAGCTAGGAGAAAGCTAGAAGAAAGAGAAGGGCTGCAGTGGTCCACCCTCTCCCCCCACTCCTTTTTTTTTTTTTTTTTTTTTTTTTGATTGTTGTTGTTTTGTTTTGAAATGTTTCTTTCTTTCCTTTTTTTTTGTGTGTGTGTATGTGTGTGTGGTACTGGGGATTGAACCCAGGGGTGTTCTACCTCTGAGCTACACTCCCAGCCCTATTTTATTTTTTATTTTGAAACAATGTCTTGCTAAGTTGCTGAGGTCTTGGCTAGGTTACGGAGGCTGGCCTCAAACCTATACTCCTCCTGTCTCAGCCTCCCAAGTACTGGGATTACAGTCGTGCGCCACCACACCCGGCTTGAATTTCTTATCATGCATAATAATCACACAGAACAGGGTGCTTCTCTGTGCATCACCCCGCTTTTTTTTTAACCGGGAAAAATATTAGCAATTTGGGGTGCAATAACCATCACGGACTTTTTAAATACATTTTACATAAACAAAGTTCCAATGGTATGATTACAACTGAGTGATACATGTGGGGAAAAAAGACTGAAAGGAAAGTGTGGAGGATCTGTGGCTAATCTTTTCACATCTGACATTTTCTTGCATTTTTTCCAGATTTTTACCACTTTAATAATAAAACAAATTAAATCTAAAACAACTTTTTTTTTCCCCCAGAAGAAAAAGGACCTGGCCATCACTGGGCCTTTAAGAGTCTTTGGTGTCCAAGTTTTAAAAGCAGCAAGAAATAATTTACTAGACTGTCTCAACTACTAAGTGTGCCAATTTTGCAATCTGCATTTTTCAATTACATTAAAAGCATTTTTCCAAATTGCTCTATTCTTCCCTTAATGACACAGGATGAGATTGGATGAGGCTCTCTCCCTGAGGACGGCGGCTGCACCCTCACCGCCACCCTACCCTCCCTTGGCACACGCCGAGCGGGCATGCCACCCACCCTCGGTGCACCGGCCCAGGCAGCCAACCGGGTGAGGTTGTTGGAGAACAGAAAGCAAGCGGGCCTGCCTCGCGCCCCTTTCTTAATGCCCTTGGGCTCAGCATTTGCTCTGCAAGACACTGGCCCGTACAGCACCAGAAACTGGAAAATGTCTCGTGTGTTGGCCTCACAACCATCTCAGCTTTCACATGAGAGAGGAGTGTCAGAAACACTTCGCCTCCCATGAAAGGAAGCTCACACTCTTCCCAGCAGCTCAGCAGCCTGCTGTCAACAAGCCCGGGGCCACTTCGGAAGACTCTCAACTTTCTCTGGAAGTGGGAAGGGAAAGGAGGAAACGTGATGGCCTAAGCTGTGTGCCCTGGGGAGAGCACCTACCCCTCTCTGGGCCTCTTGTCAAGTGAAGACGGCACCAGATGAGCTCAGCTTGTGCGCGTGCATGCGTGCATACACACGCACGCCCGTTCTCTCCTCGCCTTTACCTAATTACCCTCGATGCACTGTTAATCATTCCCTCCCCAAATACCAAACACCCACCACCACCCAAACCCCCTTCCCAGCTGCGCCTCTCGTTTCCAATAGATTTGCCTCGTGCTCGGAATAAATTGCCAGTCATCTGCATAATGCTCCACGACTCCTTACTCCACACATCAAATCATTTCTCAATCTCATTTTGTAAAATCCATCAAGAATAATTCTTTCAAAAATGAACTAAACCTTCAGTCTGACACTCAGATCCATAAATTCCTTGTCTTTGAATGTGAAATATATCACTTTCTACAAAGCACATCTAAGATGCCCTAATATAATCAGATCCGCTAACAATGATAAATCAACAGGATCCTGTAATATATAAAAATGCAAATGCAAAACCACCATGGAAATCATCTCTTCCCCTTCTGCCCCTTAACAAAACCAGCAGAACTGGAAGCTGGACAGCGCGTGGGCCCCACGCAGGCAGAAGGGACGTGCTTCTCCGTCCTTTATTCTTGGAAGCAGGACAGCCAAGAGGGACTGTAGCTCCTTTTGCTCACGCTCTGTAGTCTGACGGCCACCTTCTCATCTTGTCTCCATCATTACCAGCTGTGTGACCCTGGACGAGTCCCTTAACCGCTCTGTGCCTCCACCTCCCCACCTGTAAAATAGCAGCCCTAGCCGCTCAGGCCTGTTGTAGAGAGGAGGAGGAGCAGGAGGTGAGCGCGCAGCCATGGCTAGCTCTCCATCCTCTCATCTGTACTGCCGATCGGGTCACCAGCCTCCAGCAAAGTCCTCTCCTCGAGGGGTCCGGGGCGCAGTCTGGCCACAGGGAGGTGACACAGCTCCCTGCTTGGGTGTCCAGGGCTGGGAAGCTGCTTGCCGGCACCACCCAGGCCCAGGACTGCTGCACACGGTAAGGATCGCTGGCCGGTTCTTTTCTTCTCTCACGTGGTCGGTGTGAGCACTTTGGAGATGTGGACCCTTTAACACAGCTCTCCCAGGTGTGCGGTACATGAAGAGAAAGTGAGTGGCTTGGTAGCTAGCCACAATCCCATCAACTCTGGAAAGTTTAAAAGTAGTCATCTAGAGCCAGGCGTGGTGGCGCACGTTTGTCATCCCAGTACTTGGGAGGCTGAGACCGAAGGATCTGGGTTCACGGCCAGCCTCAGCTACTTAGTGAGGCCCTCTGCAACTTAGACCCTGTTTCAAAATAAAGAATAAAAAATAGGACTGGGGATGTAGCTCGGAGGCAGAATGCCCCTGGGTTCAATCCCCAGTACCACCAAAAAGAAAAAAAAGTAGTTATCTAGGAACACTGAGGCTGAAACTTTGAAAGTCCATGTGCACAGAAACAGACCGTGGGAAGATTCGTGAATATGAGAGTCTCATTCAGTTGGAGAGCTCTGGACAATGTCTTGTCTCCGGTCATTTTTTAACCACTCAGCACACGCACATGGAAGCCAGGAATCTGTTTCTCCTGCATCTCACTGTGCCAGGCACTGGGCTAGAGCATCTCACTTCAGATTCACAGCAAGAACTCGCATTGGTGGCCATTATCTCCATTTACCAGTGAGGAACTGGAGATCAGAGAAGCTACGTAATTTCCCCCAAGTCACACAGCTACTGCACAGCCACATGGAGTGGCACTGAGAGACCGCAGTCTATTCAGGTCCTGCTCACCACACAAAGGGCATTAGCAAAGTCCTGAGTGTTCATCAGAGCCCGTCTTAACTGTAGTAAGCAGCCAGCAAGACGGCGTTGGCGTATACCCATGTTTGCTGCAGTACTGATGGCTTAACAACAGAAAGCCGGGGGCCATCGGAACCAACATGGAGATGACAAAGCAAAGTCTGGCGCTTGAGGCAGTCACAGAAATGTGTTTGGAGGAAGGTTTGGGGGCTTGTTTGTTTCATGGTGGGGGAAACAGGACAAGTACTCAATCACTGAGCTACACTCCGGCCCCCAAAGTTTTTAATAAAGAGAGAAAATTCCACTTACAAATGTCATAGAAGACAGTGAGGGACAGATTTCAAAACTGCACAGACTAGCTGGGCATGGTGGCACATGCCTGTAATCCTAGTACTTGGAAGGCCGAGACAAGAGGATCAAGGTAGATACTCGCTGCCACTTAGCAAGACTCTGTTTCATAACAAAAAATAAATAGGGCTGGGGGAGTATCTCGGAGGTATTCAATCCTCAGTGCCCCCCCACACACACACAAACAAAAAGCAAAAAACAAAAAACCCTGCACAAACCACATAATAAGCCAAATCATGCAAACCTACAGGAACCCCGCAGCCCCCACTGGGAATCTGACTGGGGTGGGGATTATCAATGCCGTCTCTCTTCTCCTTTAGCCTTCATTTTTCTGCATCTGGAAAGTTCTTCTGTCTTCCTGGTATGTGGTAATTGTACATCATCCTGATGAGCAGTGATAGGAAACGCGCACACGATTCATGGGGCACTTCCCTTCTTACAATAAGCATCTATTACATTTATGATAAATAATTAAGAGGCTTTTTTTTTTTAAAAAAAAAAAAGGTATTTTAAGGAAGCTTGTTATTGGAAAAATTCTAGAGCAAAGTGTTTCTTAAAGCAAATAAACACCAGCTAATTCATACATTTGATTTAAAGAACTTCCATGTGCTCGAACTCCTGGTTCCCGAGTGGACAGGGGCAGGAAGCCGTACGCAGGAGGAATCCTCCCCGGTGCCTGGCAGGGGCCCTGTGCTCTTATACTGCATGAGCCAGACAATAAGGGCTGCCTGTGTTTGGTTAAAGCAGACTGTGTTTGGATTTTTTTCTTCAAAACAGGCATCAAAGTCTGAATTCTACCTTTACGTGCAGTGGGTGTTCAAACATGTAGAGCCGAACGAGTTCACTGGGAAATGAAAGGAGTATATAAAAGGGTATCCATGCTGGGATTCAAGCTACGAGAAAGACGGGGGGTGGGAGAGGAGGGCAGGTAGGGACCGGCAGAGGGAAAACAGAGCGGTGGTGCAGAATTGTGAGTCATTGTTTTATTTTACTTAATTGCTCTGGCTGTAAATTTTTCAAAACTAATATAAGCATATTTTACAGCTCACAGAACATTTAGAACATATTAAAATAAGTATCTTTCCACTGTAATGCACCCAATTGAAATTTATGAATTCTGAAGCCACACTTGAAGGAGATGAAGGAACTGGCACTCCATGTTCTTTAGATTAATCAGATGGATTGTGTTGTTTTTCTCCTGATCAGAAAAAAAAAAAAATCATCTCTCAGTAAATGTTACCTTGAATCAAGGATTCTTCCACATTCTAGAAGCTCGAATGAGCAGCAGGTTCAAGGTCTCACAGTGCCCCCTAGTGGTAGACAGGGTATATGCACACAGAAGACAATCCTTTCCAAAGCCGTGAAATCAAACCCAGAAAATGTTTTAAAACCTTTATTGATCACTTAACATGTACAAAATTTTGTGCCAGATGCTACAGAGAATGTAAAAAATGGGTCTGGCACTGTTCCCATGCTCAAGAAGCTTAAAAATCTAGCAAGCTAGCTAGGCATGGTGGCACACGCCTGTAATCCCAGAACTTGCAAGGCAAAGCTGAGACAGGAGGATCAGAGACTCAAGGCCAGCCTGAGCAACTTAGCAAGACCCTCAGCAACTTAGTGAGATGCTGTTTCAAAATAAAAATAAAATAGCATTTGGGAAGCTGAGACTGGAGGATCTGGGTTCGTGGCCAGCCTCAGCTCTCTAGTGAGGCACTCTGAAACTTAGTGAGACCCTGCTTCAAAACAAAGAATAAAAAATAGGGCTGGGAGTAGAGCTCGGAGATAGAATGCCCCTGAGTTCAATCCCCAGTACCACAATAAATAAATAAATAGTAAAAATAAAATAGGGTTGGAGGTATAGCACAGAGGTAGAATGCCCCTAGGTTCAATTCCCAAGAAAGAAAGGGGAGAGGGAGAGGGAGAGGACGAGATCTAGCAAGGTACTCTACTACAGGAAGAATAAGAGGCTGCCACAGGGCAGGGAAGGGAGCAAGTTCCTGGGCCTCTCTGGGTCACCCAGGATCGTCCATTGTTCACAAAACCCAGCAAGGATGCACGGCTCCTTCTACTTCACAAATACAAATCTAGGCTCAGAGAAAGGAAGTAACCTGCTGGAGACTGCAGGACCAAGCAGCAGCAGGACCACGGGGGAGTCAAACTGGAGCACGGCAGCCAAGTTCTAGAGGGAGCGTGCCCAAAACAGAGTAAGCCGTCCAACTGCTCAAAGCTGTTCATGCAGAGCGCCCCCGGCCCACTGGGGGCACTCGTGACTTGTAAGAACCTCGATCTTCAAGACACCCCAGGAGACATGACCCACTCCCACCAGGCAGATGTGCTCAGCCACCCCTGGGCTGCCACCTGAGGGCTGGGCGGCAGGGAGGGCAGGGCTCATGGAAGCGGAGTCATCACCTCCAGCACGCACCACCCCAGGACCAAGCAGACCCAGCAACACACAGAGCCCCCTTCAGGCGGCTCCCTGCAGTCCAAACCCAGCCTCCCGGAGCCGCCCTGAGTGGGGGCTTCCTGCCTTTCCAAGTTGGGCCCGCTGCGCCCTCTTCTGGTCACAAGGTGTCAGTTAGCTGACCACTCAGCTTCCCTGCACCGGGGCACCGGGCCTGATACAGTCACTGCTCCACAACACCCAGATATCAACAGCCCACTCAAACGCTCTCTCAAAACCCATTCTGGGAATGCTTCTGTTTAGGAAACTACATTTCCCAGGCAAAAGAACACCTGGCTGGCAGAGATGCTCTGCTCTGCTGGCAGGGCCCAGAGAATGCTTCATCCTGTTACCAAGCAGACGAGTTACTTCTTCACTTGAGAACACGCCTCCCTGGACCACGAACGCAAGCCTAAGACAGACAGGGGACTCAGAGAGGCTGGTTCCAGAACCCTGAGGAAAGGAAGGGGCGGAGGCCGAGGTACCAATTCTGCACCAAGCGCCCTTTGAAGGTGTGCGTGTGTGATCACAACACAGAAAGGACTGCGCCTTTAAAGAGGAGACTCTAGACTCTGAGGGAGGGCAACCCTCACGGTAGCTGAGCAAGGGAAACTGGACTGGAAGAACCTCCCACTTGCACGCCCTGCTCGCCCCTGGAGGCCTCAGTCCAACTGGTTAAGAGCAGGTTACTTGGAGCCACTCAATAAATACTGGTGTTTGCCTCTCCTTCAGCTTGTCTGTTTTATAAGCTTGAGCTGTTCAGACCTCTGCTTTACTTGTTTTGCTGGTCATCAATTAGTGTCACAAGCTGGTTAGACATAACACTGTATTTCTTAAAAATAAATGTCTAAGCCGGGCACGGTGGTGCACACCTATAATCCCAGTACTTGGGAGCCTGAGACAGGAAGATTGCAGGTTTGTGGCCAGCCTCAGCAACTTAGCGAGACCCTCAGCAATTTAGCAAGGCCCTCAGCAACTTAGTAAGACTGTTTCAAAATAAAAGACAGACATAAAAAGGACTAGGGTGTTATCTCAGAGGTAGAATGCCCCTGGATTCAATCCCCAGTAAAACACACACACACACACAAAGTCTAATTCCATGCAACATTTCTTTTTTTTTGCAGTACTGGGTATTGAATCTAAGACCTCCCACATGCTAGGCAAGTGCTCTACCAATGAGATAAGTATCCAGCCCTTTTATATTTTATTTTGAGACAGGGTCGTGCTAAGCTGTCCACATTGACCTGGAACTTATGATCCTCCTGCTTCAGCCTCCCAAGTCACTGGGATTAAGTTGTAAACTACCATAGCCAGCTTCAATAAAATGTTTCTCCTAGTTTTGTTTGTTTCTCTAAAGCCAGATCATCAAAAATTCAGTGCTTATTATTCCTCACTAATATTCAAGGTAACACACAAATAAGTATCGTAAGATATTGTCAGGGCTCGTTGAATGACTCGAGACTCCATGACAGGTAAGATTAAGCACCTGGTAGGAAACGACCTAAGACAGGCACAGTCCTTCGTGCATTTTAAAATAAAAACGGGGGAGTTGTGGGAGCCCAGCTGGGCCCTTTCCCCTCTGGCAGTTGCTATCTGCATATATGAGTAATTATACTGACTCTTCTGCTATGGCTACATTGGCATCTTGAAGTCTGGAGATTGCTCCTAGAATACATAGATGAAAGACCCTCCTACTTCATAGAACGTAAATATATGACTCTAAAGGTTTATGGTTTTATGACTCTAGAAAGTTTGCTTGACCAGGCTATGTTAGGAATGTGGGCTATACGTGCAAAACGAAGAAGTGGTGCTATTTGTGTTCTGACAATGACTGATATGTCATAAATGTATACGTAACCCTGTTGTACTCAAGAAATGTATAAAAAATCCGTGCTGAAAAATAAATAAATAAATAAAAGAGATATATGAGAGGACATGAAGTTAGTGGGGGAAAAAAAAGATACTGTCAAAGGATTAAAAGGAGCTGGGCACAGAGGCTCACATCTGTAATCTCAGTACTTGGGGGTTGAGACAGGAGGATTGCAGAGTTGAGGCCAGTAAACAGTAACTTAGCAAGACCCTGCTTCAAAATAAAAAATAAATAAAAGGCTAAAGGTGTACCTAAGCAGTAGAGCACCCCTGGGTTCAATTCCCACTACCACACACACACAAAAAATGAATTAAAAGGCCAGGTATGGTGTTGCACACCTGAATTCCCAGTACTTGAGAGGCTGAGACAGGAGAATTTCAAGTTCCAGGCCAGCCTCAGCCACTTAACAAAACACTGTTTCAAAATAAAACATTTTTTAAAAGACTGGGGGGTAGCTCAGAGTTAGAATGCCCCTGGGTTCAATCCCCGGTATCAAAAATAAAAATATAAAAAGGGCTGGGGGAAGCTCAGAGGTAGAATGCACCTGAGTTCAATCTCCAATACCAAATCAATCAATCAATAAATAAATGGACTGGGGATGTGGACATCCCCACAGGAAATAGACAGGTGTGGTGGTGCACACCTATAATCCCAGTACTTGGAAGGCTGAGACAAGAGGATCACAGGTTGGAGGCCAGCCTCAGCAACTTTTACAAAATAAGACCCTTTTTCAAAATAAGAAATAAGCCAGGAGTGGTGGCACACTCCTGATCACAGGTTTGCAGCCAGCCTCAGCAACTTAGTGAGACCCTGTTTCAAAATAAAGAATAAAAAATAGGGCTGGGGGTAGAGCTCGGAGGTAGAATGCTCCTGGGTTCAATCCCCAGTCCCCAGTACCACAAAAAAAAGAAAGAAAGAAAGAAAGAAAGAAAGAAAGAAAGAAAGAAAGAAAGAAAGAAAGAAAGAAGAGCTGGGGGTATAGCTTGGAGGTAGAATGCCCCTGGGTTCAATCCCCAGTGCCCCCCCCCAAAAAAAGGAGCACACTTGGGTTCAATCCCTGGTACCTTTTTAAAAAAAAAAAGCCAGGTGTGGTAGTGCACACCTATAATCCCACTACTTGGGCATTTGGGAGGCTGAGACTGGAGGATCCGGGTTCACGGTCAGCCTCAGCTACTTAGTGAGGCCTCCGCAACTTACTGAGACCCTGTTTCAAAATAAAGAATAAAAAATAGGGCTGGGAGTATAGCTCGGAGATAGAATGCCCCTGGGTTCAATCCCCAGTACCACCAAAAAAAAAAAAAAAATCTCACTACTTGGTTGGGAGGCTGAGACAGGAGATCACAGGTTCAAGGACAGCCTCAGAAATTTAGTGAGACCTTCAGCAAGACTCTGATTCTTTTTTTTTTTTTTTTTTTTTTTTTTTTTTTTTTTTTTGCAGTACTGGGAATTGAACCCAGGGGCATTCTACCTCTGAGCCACCCCCCTAGCCCCATTTTTTATTCTTTATTTTGAAACACGGTCTCACTAAGCTGTGGAGGGCCTCACTAAGTAGCTGAGGCTGGCCGCGAACTTGCAATCCTCCTGTCTCAGCCTCCCAAGTACTGGGACTACAAGCATGTGCCACCATACTCAGCAAGACCCTGTTTCAAAATAAAAAATAAGTAAAAGGACTGGGGATGTAGCTCAGAGGCAAAACACCCTTGGGCTCAATCCCCACTATGAAAAAAAAAAAGATAGCACTCAGTGCTGGTAAGCCTCTGGAGAGGTGGGACCCTCACACACATGCCGCCCGGCAGGAGAGTCAGCAGCCACGCAGTCAACCCATACACTTCTGCTTCTAGAGATCCATCACAACGAGGTATCAGACAGGTGGGTGAATAAAAACTTATATACTAGCCAGGCGTGGTGGCGCACACTTGTAATCCCAGTACTTGGGAGGCTGAGACCGGAGGATCCGGGTTCGCAGCCAGCCTCAGCTAGTTAGTAAGGCTCTCCACAACTTAGGGAGACCCTGTTTCAAAATAAAGAATACAAAATAGACTGGGGATGCACCTTGAAAGTAAAATGCCCCTGGGTTCCATCCCCAGTACCAAAAAAAAAAAAAAACTTATATACTGGCTGGTTTAATGCAATATTATTTATGGGGGTACGGTAGTAGCAACTACTTAAATGTTTGACAATGAGGAAGTAGTTAAATAAATTATGGCATAATCAAATAATAACATTATTACAAAAGGAAGTAAGATTTTATCAATTGTTGCGCCACAACTGAATGTTCTGGTGGCCTGCACGAGGAAGTGTCAGGAAAAGGACAGGACAGCAGGGACCAAAGACATTTGCAGCAATTTCCAAAACGAACAGCTCAGCCGGCGACCCCCCTCCGCCTTCCTCTCACCAAGGAGCCGGGCCGGCAGTCCATGCTGAGGCAGCTGAGGGCAGAGCCCGGCTCCCGTCTTACCTTGAAGGTCTTGTCCATGGACGAGGAGAGGAGCAAGTGGCTCCTGGCCAGGACGGGGCACCACTGAATGCCGTTGACGGGGCCCTTGTGGCCTCGCAGGTGGAAAAGCTCTGTCCTGGGAACCTTGGTTTCCCTGTACTGATTGTTCAAATACGGCTCGATCACCTCAGACACTCTGGGGGCCACGCAGAGAGGGGCCGGGGCGCACCCCGCTGCAGGCCCCGGCGGCTCCGCGTCTGGACTCTGGCCCGTTTCGGAGCGGACTGCCTGCAGCTGCCTCAGTCTCTTCGGGGTGTATGGAACCACGCAGTCCTCACTCCTTTTCCTTGGGATCGAGCTGACGGTTCTACCTGTGGCCTCAGAGTCGCTTTGGGCACGGAAGGATGACTCAGGGGAGACCCAGGAGAGTCTGACTTGCTTCGCGCGGGCAGCTGCCAGGGGCACTTGGCTGGCCGGAGCGCAACTTGTCCACAGAGAAGAGGGCCGAGAAGGCCGGCTGGAGGGCAAGGTGACCTCGGGCTCCTTCCCAGGCCACTGTAGCCTCTGGCTGGGGCAAGATCCCGGGTCGCTTCTCCAGAGCCGGACCAGCGGAAGACGGACGTGCCCGGGCCCCTCGTGGGGACTGTGCTCTGTGAGCTGTGTCCCCTCTTCTGTCACATCCAGGGCAGCAGATGCAGAGCCCCGCCCGGGAGGTCCGGCCCCGCCAGAAACGTCTTTCACCTGGCCGGCAGCATTCGTGCTTCCGGCAGACTCAGCTTCGGCCTCGGAGTCAGAGTCGTCGTACGCCACTAGCGAGGCCATCGAAGACGCCGGTCCCTGTCCGTCCCAGACAAACCACCTACGAGCAGACAGTCAAGAGTCAGAAAATGTGCAAGGGAGAATATCCGTGTAATTAAAGAAAACATGTCACCTTAGAAACCCAAGGCTTCCAAACCCACAAGCATAAACACAAAAAAGGGCTTTATAGCCGGGCGCAGTGGTGCACACCTGTAATCCCAGTGCTTGGGAGGCTGAGACAGGAGGATCTCAGGTTCAAAATCAGCTCAGCAACTTAGTGAGACCCTGTTTCAAAATAAAAAAAATAAGTAGGGAACTGTAGGCACAGTCTCAGAGTCTGATGGCCAGCAATTCGGTGACATCCTGACAGCCAGCCTGACATAATACAGAATACCTTTGGTGATACAAAGGTATTAGTCATACCTTTTTATTTAGGGTAAGGAGTTAAGAAAAGTTCTTCAAAAGCAGAAAAAACAATGAAGATCCTCTCTGTGATCTCTATCTGACCCTACCATTAATCTGTGTTTTAGCATTAAGTTATCCTACTGTGTTTTCTCATGGAATTGGTCCTAAACTGGTATTTCTGATTTATCAATGATAGTTTTGCCAGACAAAGTAGGTTGCAGACTCGGAAATTTCTTACAGCATTTTAAAAGAGCATGAGGCAAACTGTCAAGGACAGATTGTGTAAAGGAATGGCTGGTAGTTTCCTTTAAGAACAAGTTTATTTGGTAGAATATTGTAAACCCCACCTTCCATGGCATTTTAGCAAGTGTCTGCTGGGGACTAGACAGTCTTTCTCAAATAGGAGTTGCTGTTAATGGAAAAGAGTGCACAGAAGAGAGAAACGGACTTCCAAAAGGACGTCGATAAATACTTTGTAGATGTTATAGTGAAAATGGTGTTGACGCTTAATGTCATGCACTCCAGTGATGTACAATAAATATTCCTGACCATGATGGCTTTTTAATAAATAAATAAATAGGGCTGGGGCTATAACTTAGAGGTAGAATGCCCCTGGGTTCAATCCTCAGTACCACAAAAAAAGAAAAAGAAAATGAAGATTACAGAATACCTGGGGGGGGGGAGCCTACCAAACATAAGCAAAGCCTCCGTGAAGCCAATGAAAACTTTGAAGAACACGAGAAAAGACCTAGCTAACTAGAGACACGATGCCCCTCAGCCTCAGGATGGCAAGATGCCTGCGGAAGGTCAGTCGGGCAGCGTGACCACAACTCCACCCAAACAGTTCCCACCCAGGGACCCCACTGCAGAACTCTGCCCAAAAAATAACCCAAATGAACGGGCAAGTGAGCTACACAGACACTCCCAAAAAACTACAAATAGTCAGTAAATATATGAAAAAATGTTCAACATCCTTAACAACCAGAGAAATGCAAATCAAGACTATACTGAAAGCTGAGTGTGGTGGCTCATGCTTGTAATCCCAGCATTCAGGAGGCTGAGACCGGAGGATCCAGGTTCGCGGCCAGCCTCAGCTACCTAGTGAGGCCCTCTGCAACTTAGTGAGCCTCGGTTTCAAAATAAAGAATAAAAAGTAGGGCTGGGGGTATAGCTCGGAGGTAGAAAGTCCCTAGGTTCCATCCCCAGTAATGCAAAAAAAAAAAAAAAAAAAACTATACTGAAGCCCCACAAGGTGGTATATGCCTATAATTCCAGTACCTGGGAGACTGAGAGGGAAGGCTTGCGGTTTTGAGGCAGCCTCTGCAACACAGCAATACCCTCAGCAATTTAGTGAAACCCTGTTTCAAAATAAAAATAAGCCAAGCATTGTGGCACACACCTGTAACCCCAGTATTTGGGAGGCTGAGAAAAGAGAATCACAGGTTCAAGGATAGCCTCAGCAAGTAGTGAGACTCTCATCAATCTAGCAAGACCCTGTTTCAAAATAAAAATAAAATAGGCCTAGGAATATAGCTCAAAGGTTGAATGGCCCTGGGTTCATTTCCCAGTACCACAAAAAATAATTTAAAAAAAAATTTTTTTCAAATAAAAAGAACTATACCTATAGCTCAAAGGTAGATGTCCCTGGGTACAATCCCCAGTACCACAAAGAAGAAAAATAAATAAATAAAAACTACACTAAGCCAGGTTCAGTGGCACATGCCTATAATCCAAAAGCTTGGAAAACTGAGACAGAAGAATTTTAGTTTCAAGGCCAGCCTTAGCAACTTAGCAAGACCCTCAGCAACTTAGAGAGACCATGTTTCAAAATAAAAAATTAAAAGGCTGGGAGTGTAGCTCATATGTAGAATGACCCTGGGTTCAATCCCCAATACCAAAAACAAAACAAACAACAACAAAAACTACACTGAGAAAAAAGAAAAAACTACACTGAAAAAAAAGAATACAACAATAATAAATACTGGTGAAGATGTGGGTGGGGGGGAGGAACACGTATATGAAGGGACCCTGACCCATAATGTCTTTTCTTTTTTTTTTTTTTTTTTTTTTTGCGGTACTGGGGATTGAACTCAGGGGCATTCTACCTCCGAGCTATACCCCCAGCCCTATTTTTTATTCTTTATTTTGAGACCGAGTCTCACTAAGTTGCGGAGTGCCTCACTAGGTAGCTGAGGCTGGCCACAAACCCAGATCCTTCGGTCTCAGCCTTCCGAATGCTGGGATTACAAGCGTGCGCCACCACGCCCAGCCCATAATGTCTTTTCTGACAGGCTTGTTGCTAAACTCGGGGAACTAAGGCTGGCCTTGAGCACAGCTTGAGATATCCTAAAGATGGTACTCTGAAACTTGGAGCCTTGCCCAGTGACTTGGATTTCTGCCAGCAGAAAAACTGCAGGTGTCCTTGTAGATTACCATGTGAAACTTACCTAGTTCTTCCTCCATCAAGCTCTTCCAATGAAGTTACTGTTATTTACAGATAAAGATTTCGTTGTTGTTAAAGCACAGTGCAACCTCTAATTGTCTATATAAGTTGCTATAGTCTTAATAAAGTTAGAGTGGTGAGCAGCCCTCTCCTCGCCTGCGTGTGAGTTTCTTAACTGAAGATCACCCATCTCTAAGAAGACGGTTGTGTAAAAATATAACGGGCCAAGCCGGGCGTGGTGGCACACGCTTGTAATCCCAGCATTTGGGAGGCTGAGACCGGAGGATCCGGGTTCGCGGCCAGCCTCAGCTACCTAGTAAGGCACTCCGCAACTTAGTGAGACTCGGTTTCAAAATAAACCATAAAAAATAGGGCTGGGGGTATAGCTCGGAGGTAGAATGCCCCTGAGTTCAATCCACAGTACCACAAAAAATATATATATATATAAAACGGGCCATAACACTCATACACTGTTAGTCAGATTGCAAATTAGTACGACCACCGTGGAGATCAGAGTGGAGGTTCTTCAAAAGGCTAGGAATGGAACCACCTTATGACCCAGCTTGGTGTTCATCCAGAAGAAGTGAAGTCAGCATACTATAGCAGTACATGCATGCCCATGTTTAGAGCAGCACAATTCACAGTAGCCAAGTTATGGAACCAACTGTGGGGCCCATCAGTGAATGAGTAGATAGAGAAAATGTGGCATATATACACGATGGAGTTTTACGCAGCCATAAAGAAAAACCCATGGAGCTGGAGATCGTCGTAGTAAGTGAAATAAGCCAGATGTGTTTTCTCTCATATGTAGACACTAGAGAGGAAAGAGCGGAAAAGGAGATTTCATGAAAACAGAAGGGAGATCAGTAGAGGATGGGGATGAGTGGAGGGAAAGAGGAGGTGCGAGGGATGGAACTGGCCAAATTATATATGCGCTTGTACTAATATGTCATAAAGAATCCCACTCTTTTACCTAATGATAATACACTAGTTTTTAAAAAGCCTTATCCTGTACAAATACTAGCATATATTTGCTGGATGTACACATGTATAATGAAAAATGTCTCAAGGACGCCTGCAGCATGGTTTAGCAGCAGCAGATGGGAACACCACCCACTCGCCCGCATGAAGGAGGTGACGCTGACAACGCTGAAGTGGAAAGAGGTCCAGAGTCCACCAGGCCACCCTCAGCCTCCCGCATCCTCCCGAAGCCAGTCAGAGAGACGGACTGATGACACGGGCTGAGGGCCTAAGGGATCAGTCCACCCAAGCTTGGCGGGAACAATTCTGACCTGTGATCCAAGTCCACCTGTTCCACCCCAAACAGCAGTGCGTGTGTGTGTGTGTGTGTGTGTGTGTGTGTGTGTGTGTACTGGGGATTGAACCCAGGGGCGCTTTACCACTGAGCTACAACTCCAGCCTTTTTTATTTTGAAACAGGATCTTGATAAGTTGCCAAAGCTGGCCTCAAGCTTGCAATCCTCCTGCCTCAGCCTCCCAAGTACTGGGATTACAAGTGTGCACCATTGCATCTGGCTGAGTGTCCCCTTTTATTTTTTTTATTTTTTATTTTTGCTATTTACTAAAAGTTTTATTACTACTTCCTTTAAATATATCAAGCTTCTTAATATTGAGGACTAGATATTTCATATAAGAACTTCCCACCATGCACACAGCCCTAGTAAATAAAATTGCATGCATAGCAATGGTTATAATCTGAGGTATCTTCTAATATGACCATTCCCTCCTCACTTCCTTCTCTGCCTTCAGTCCAGCAGACAAACACAGGTATATGCAATGCTTAGAGATGGTTGAACAAATTCATAGCCAAAAGTAATTTACAGAGGGAGTGTCCTCTTTTAAAAAAATCTTCCTGAAATTCTGAACTGGCACACACAATAAATTGTTACCAACTGCTGGGCTCAGTGACACATTCCTGTAATCCTAGTACTTGGGAGGCTGAGAAAGGAGGATCACAGGTTCAACAATAGCCTCAGCAACTATGCCAGAATTTCAGCAACTTAGCAAGACTCTGTTTCAAAATAAAAAGAGCTGGGAGTATAGCTCAAAGGTAGAATGCCTCTGGGTTTGATTCCCAGTACCATTGAAAAAAAAAAAATTAAGCCGGGCATGGTGGCGCATGCTTGTAATCCCAGCTTTCAGGAGGCTGAGACCGGAGAATCCAGGTTCGGGGCTAGCCTCAGTTACCTAGTGAGGCACTCCGCAACTTAGTGAGATTCGGTTTCAAAATAAAGAATAAAAAATAGGGCTGGGGGTATAGCTCGGAGGTAGAACGCCCCTAAGTTCAATCCCCAGTACCGAAAAAAAAAAAAAAAAAAAAAAAAAAA
>PVLC010019891.1:0-29947 GCA_004027655.1 Graphiurus murinus | reverse complement strand
AAAAAAAAAAAAAAAAAAAAAAAAAAAAAATCTGTCTGAGCCAGGCATGGTGGTGCATGCTGTAATTCCAGTATTAGGGAGGCTGAGACCAGAGCATCCAGGTTCGTGGCCAGCCTCAGCTACTTAGTGAGGCTCTCTGCAACTTAGTGAGACCCTGTTTCAAAATAAAGAATGAAAAATAGGGCTGGGGATGTAGGTTGGAGGTAGAATGCCCTTCAGTTCAACCCCAGTGCCACATAAACAAACAAACAAACAAACAGAAAACCCCATAAATATCTACCAACATTCTACTTGATACATTTAATAGCTCTTTGGACAAGTCATAGGTTATAGCTTTCAAAACAGCGAAAATATCTGATATAAAGATATTAAAAAGCCACCGCTGCTGGTTTTTTTTTTTTTTTTTTTTTTTGGTAGAGGATTGAATTCAGAAGATTTCTACTTCCAAGCTACATCCCACCTCCCTAATTTTAATTTTGAAAAAGGGTCTTGCTACATTGCTGAAGCTGTCCTTGAATCTGCAATCATCCTATCTCAGTCTCCCAAGTAATGGGATTATAGGTGTGTGCCACTACACCTAGCTAAAGCTGTCATTTTTGTAACTGTGGAGAGGTACTCTGATATAGTAAAAGGGTTTTTAAGTATTAGATTTAATATTAAATTTTAAATTATTATTTAAGTTTCAACAGAACAGAATTATAGGTTGTAAGCTCCACCACGGCACGAATGATTTCCCTCATTAACAAAATGATAAATAAAACCATCAATCCATTCCATTTAACTCCATTTCAAAGTGCTAGGAATTGAACCCAGAGCCCCACACATGTTGAATGTGAGCTCTACCACTGAGTTACATACCCAAATGAATAATATTTTATTCACACAAATATACTGAGAATCTAGGACAATACCTGAGACCTAAAAGGTACTATATTAGCATTTAGGGAGTGACTGGATTGTAGAAGCAAAAAATAGAGCATTTTTGCAATGTTCACAAAAGCATAAATGTTAGCAATTTGATGGGGCTGGGAATGTATCTCAGGGGTAGAGCACTTGCTTAATATGCCTAAGGCCCTGGCTCCAATCCCCAGTACTGGAAAAAAGAAAATTTGCTGAATATGTGTCCTTACAGGTATTTTCTATGATTATAAAATTACATAAATGTACCTGTCTGTCTTGGGTATATGCAAAAAATATGTAATTAAAAAAACAGTAGGGCCGGGCATGGTGGCGCACGCTTGTAATCCCAGCATTCAGGAAGCTGAGACCGGAGGATCCAGGTTCGCGGCCAGCCTCAGCTACCTAGTGAGGCACTCTGCAACTTAGTGAGACCTTGTTTCAAAATAAAGAATAAAAAATAGGGGTAGGGGTATAGCTCGGAGGTAGAATGCCCCTGGGTTCAATCCCCAGTGCCGCAAAAAAAAAAAAAAAAAAAAAAAAAAAAAAAAAAAAAAAAAAAAAAAAAAAAAAAAAAACCAGTAGGACCATATGAATATATATATCTTGCTTTTTCCCCACTCAGTATATTAAAGCATCTTAGATCTATATATAATTGTTTATAAACTTACACTAAACCTATTTTATTAAAATTAAGTGTGATTTGGGGTTACTTGTGAACTGTATTCCTTTAACACCCTAATCAAGTCAGAGCTAATACAGCTGGAAGTGAATTCATAATATTACCTACATGAAGTATCAGAGCCATCAAAGCACTACCTTGGTGGTGGACTCTCCATCACTTTTGGTATCCTGTGCATGGCTCCAATTCCCCATCACTTGGGGAGACTGTAAAATGATTTCTTCTGGAAACAACACTTTAAAATAAGAAAAGGCAATAATACAGATAGTAGGTAAAAGCTTAAGAGATGTATGGAGGCAACCTAAACATTTCTGGCGGACCCTAAAGCAGTTCATATTCCACTTCATTTCCTTTCTCTACCCCCCACATACTGTTTCTAAATTTAGTATTATATCAGTCCCTGTATTCTTTTGGAACAAAGTCATTTATTTGTCTCCTTGTAAGTACAAAAATGAATTATGAGAAGTGCAATGAATTTATTTTCAATTACTTAAGCATCCTATTTTTATGTTGTTTAAATAGTAAAAAAAAACAAAAACAAACCAACCCACAAATTTCCCAAAAGAAAAGTAAAAACAAATGGCTATCACATCATTTTACTTCTGATATATGATTGAAGGAACTATATATTTTACACAAAATTTTCATGAAGCCTGTAAATACTCTGGGAAGATCTAACACCACCATTCTATAAAATCTTACCTTTTACACCTAAGTGGATGACTTGTTCAAGGGCAAAGTGGCAACGTCTGCTTGTGGTCCTGCCGGGAAGAAAACATAAAATAACCTTAAGTTTAGAACTATTAAAGTTAGTGAAGGTCAGAGGAATTGTATTATAGAACTGCTATAGTATGAATGTCCCCTGCAAAACTTACAATAAAATCTAACTGCCACGGTAACAGTTTGGGGAGGTACTTGCTTAGGTCATGAGGGCAGCAATAAAATTTTATGTATGGGAGGGGCTTTGTTATAAAAACAGGCTAGAGTTCCACTCCCTGGCCTTTTCTTGCTCCCACCCTTATACCCTTTAAAACTCTCTCTTGCCAAATGATACCCTCTGCCATGTTATGATCCAGCAAGAAATCCATCACCAGATGGACTCCTTAGCCGCTAGAACTGTGAGAAGTATTTTTTCTGTTACAGCAACATATAACAGACTAAGATGAAAATATTTAAGTAATCATATTAATGTAAACTTTATAAAATACTTGTAAATAGCTGGGCATGGTGATGCATGACTAATCCATTATTTGGTAAGCTGAAGGAGGATCACAGGTTTGAGACCAGCCTCAGCAACACAGCAAGATTCCTGCAGAGGGCCTCACTAAGATGTTGAGGCTGGCAATGAACATGTGATCCTCCTGTCTCAGCCTCCCAAGTACTGGAATTATAAGTGTGCACCACCATGCCTAGCTAGAGGTCAGATCTTAAAAGGTCTCAAAGACACCACTCGGAATGTGAAGGACTCAGGGGTTACTTTACTACATGTGATTACACAAAACATTAGAAAATTAGAAGTTTTAAAACCAAAATTTAAAGAGATAGCTTAGGTATCAGGATAGCAGGAAGAATTTATATTCTACAAAGTAGAATATAAAATTTATTGTCTACAAAGTGGACAAGTAGAAAAAATGAAAATACAGCCTATGAAATGTAAGGGAAATATCAATATTACTGTATCAACAGAAAAGTAATTTTGACAGCAAGGGTTTGTTTCCTTGATATTCACTGAAAAAAAAAAAAAAAAACCACCAGAGAAAACCACATGGAAATTCCAGGACAAGATGCCAATTCTCCCTTTATTTTAACACTGTCATACAAAGATAAAAGAATCTGTTTTGCATCATTGTTTATAACAGCAATATACTGGGAGCCTAAATGTCCAGGAAGTAAAGGTTAGGAAGGTAACTTAGGATACTTCCTCTAACAGGATAACATTTATTAAGCGCCAAACACCTAAAGTAGAAAGGAAGGCCTCAAATTAATGAATTCAGCTTTCACTGTAAGAAACAAAGGAAAGAAACACAAATGGAACCCAAAGTGGGCAGGAGAAAAGAAATAATAAACACTAGAGAAAAAGACCCAACGAAATAGAGAACTCTAGAGAATGCCAATGAAGCTGGAAGTAGTCTTTTTGTGTGTATATGGTACTGGGGATTAAACCCAGAGGCATTCTACCTTCAAGCTACACCCCCAGCCCAATTTTATTTCTTATTTGGAAACAAGGTCTTGCTAGATTGATGAGTCTCACTACTTGCTGAGGCTGTCCTCGACCCTGAGATCCTCCTGTCTCAGCCTCCAAAGTACTGGGATTAATGGTGTGTACTACAACACCTGGCTTTTTTTTTTTTTAAACAGTGTCTTACTAGGTGGATGATAGTCCCATTACTTGCTGAGGCTGGCCACAAACCTGAAATCCTCCTGTTTCAGCCTACTAATTCTGGGATTATAGGCTTGTGCCACTCAAGTGCACATCTGGTTAAAATGTGTAATTTAAAAGTGTTCCACAGCCAGGTGTGGTGGCTTGTAATCCCAGTACTTGGGAGGCTGAGACTGGAGGACTGCAGGTTTGTGGCCAGCCTCAGCTACTTAGTGAGGCCCTCTGCAACTTAGTGAGACCCTGTTTCAATTTAAAGAATAAAAAATAGAGCCGGGTGTAGTGGCGCATGCTTGTATTCCCAGTACTTGGGAGGCTGAGAGTGGAGGATCCAGGTTCTCGCCCAGCCTCAGCTACTTAGTGAGGCTCTCTGCAATTTAGTGAGATCCTGTTTCAAAATAAAGTATAAAAAATAGGACTGGGGGTGTAGCTCGGAGGTAGAATGGACTGGAGGTGTAGCTCGGAGGTAGAATGCCCCTTGGATTCAATCTCCAGTACCGAAAAAAAGAAAAAAATAGAGCTGGGGGTGTAGCTCAGAGGTAAAATGCCCCTAGGTTCAATCCCCAGTACCATAATACATACATACATACATACATACATACATACATACATACATAAAAATAAAAGCGTTCCACAAGAAAACTCCAGACCCAGAGGGCTGCAGGGGTGAATTTTACTAAACATCTTAAGGAAGAAATGATAATCATTTTTCACAAACCCTCCCAGAAAATGGAAGAGACACTATAGACCTACACAGCCCATGAACATAGATATGAAAATAAATAAAATTTTACCAAACCAGATCCAACAGCACATAAAAGTACTAATGACTTTACATTAGAAAACTAATCGATATAACTATTTTAGTAGACTAAAAGGGAAAAATCACATGATAATTTCAACAGATGTAAGAAAAATTTTTACAAAATCCATATCCACTCCCAATTAAAAACTCACTAAATTAAGAATCTACCTCCTCAAACTGATAGAAGGACGTTATAAAAAATCTCCATCTCACACTGTACTAATGACTTGAGACCAAAAGCTCTGTCAAGGTCGGGAACAAGGAAAGGATGCCACTTTTCAACACTGCTATACGGAGTCCCTCACTAGGTAGCTGAGGCTGGCCGTGAACTCGGATCCTCCGGTCTCAGCCTCCCAAATGCTGGGATTACAAGCATGCGCCACCACACCTGGCTAATAAAAAATATTTTAAAGACATCCAAAAATGCAATAAACCTGGAGAAGATACACATGTCAGAATAGTTTAGCATAATAATATGGAAAAATAAAATACTCAATAAAAAGAGGACAAAAGACTCAAGCAAGCATTTCACAGATTATGAAAATATTATGGCCAATCAATGTGAAAATTCTCAACTTATAAGTAATTAAAGAAATGCAAGTCATAATCATAACAAGGCATGTTACATACCTATTAGGTTGGCACAAATTAAGAACTCTAACAGTTTTCAGGAAGGATACAGACCTACTGGTTACTACACACAGATCATAAAAATCACTGATGTAATCACTTATAGTGTGGACAACACTATTAAACCCTAAACTCTGTAACCTCACTCCTAAGCACACAGGGCAGCTTGTTCATGATAGTGATTAAAAAAATCAAAACAGGAAATAATTTATGCATTAACAGAAAAGCAGATACAGGGTGGATATCCACACAATGGCATATAATGCAGTGGTACAAACAAATGAGCAATAGTTGAAAGATCATGAAGAAATCTTAGTAACATAATGTTCAGTGTAAAATGTAATTCCTAGAAACTATAGACAGCAAGTTATTTCTTTTATAAAGTTCAAAAGAATTAAAACAAAAGAGTACATGTTTTGTGTATGTATGTATGTGTATACACAGACATACTACTACTACTTTTTTTTTTTTTTGCGGTATTGGGGATTGAACTCAGGGGCATTCTACCTCTGAGCTATACCCCCAGCCCTATTTTTTTTATTCTTTATTTTGAAACCGAGTCTCACTAAGTTGCGGAGGGCCTCACTAGGTAGCTGAGGCTGGCCGCGAACCCGGATCCTCCGGTCTCAGCCTCCCGAATGCTGGGATTACAAGCGTGCGCCACCACGCCCGGCTACCACTACTTCTTAAAAAAGTAAGGGAGCCTGCTGGTAATTCCAGCTACTTGTGGGACTAAGACAGGGGGATCACCAAGTCTACGACCAACCTGGGTATCACAAAGAGACTGCTGTTTGAAAAGAAGAAGGGAATCAACATCTGATAAACACAAAATTCTAGTTAATGGCTGGAGGACTTAGTGGAAGAAGGGAAGGGATGGCTAGGTGACAGGCCACAGCACTTGTATGATAACTGAATGGATAAGATAAAGGAGCTGAACTGATGGCATTTAAGGTCTAAAAATGAATGACTATGATATCTCAAAAGTTACTTGGTAATAAGGCTGTACTTGTGGGCATACACAATGGTACATGGAACATCCACAAAGCACAGATAGGACACCAACATGGCACCTCCTGTATCACCGTGGAGACATAAGCAGATTCATTCAAGGGCAGGCTGCCCATCAAGGATGGAGAAAAATTTGTATGAAGATTCACTAAAACCTTACCTATTGTATGTAAACTCCACATCCATAGGTTCAAAGTTGTATGTCTGTTCAAATTCTGGATTAAGTTTAAGAGTCACGTCTTCTTCATGAATCTGAAAAAGAAACGAGATTTAACTTCCATACCCTGGACTTGACTTCTTGTAACAATCTTCTGTTTTCAGTAATATATCAACAAAAATTCCTTTGACAGATTTGAGCCAAATTTGATATCTTAAATATCTGCAAAATTAAGTGAAGTATTAAGCCATCATGTCATTAAGTTATACAGACAGGAGGTGCTGGCCAATGTCTACTCACTCCAACATCTGACAAACTTCTCCCTGGGCCAAAGGCACTGAGAATACAGAGCACAGGATGGGCTGCTGCCTCAAGGAGACCAACTCACCAACAACTGCAAGTACAGCAAAGTGCTGCTGCTCTGGTAAAGCCTCTACAGAGAGATCATTACAAGATTTCCCTAGTAGTATCAGGAGCTAGATAAAGCTAGATTCTATTTGTAAAACAATTACTCATATTCTTTCCTGGATAAGCAGGAAAACTCTGAGCTGCAAAAGGAACTCAAACATCCTTCTGGGATAAGGGAGCACTGTGGTGAGGTGGCTTCCTGAGAGCCAGGGCTATACCGAGAAAGGGCAAGATGGTGCAATGAGTTGACTCTGACACTGTGGATACGAGATCAATCCCCAGAGTCCAATGCTGGAGTGAGCCCCTGGTCAGTGCTTGCTGACTCTCAGCAGACATGGCTACAATACACATAAAAGGAAAGCCAGCTCAACAGAGGTACTTGAGTTTCCCAGAGTTATGAGAAATGAAAGCGAAGCCGGGCGTGGTGGCGTATGCTTGTAATCCCAGCATTTGGGAGGCTGAGACCAGAGGATCCGGGTTCGCGGCCAGCCTCAGCTACCTAGTGAGGCACTCTGCGACTTAGTGAGACCCGGTTTCAAAATAAAGAATGAAAAATAGGGCTGGGGGTGTAGCTCGGAGGAAGAATGCCCCTGAGTTCAATCCTAAGTACTGCAAAAAAAAAAAAAAAAAAGAAATGAAAGTGAATCCATAATCAATGATCACCAAACACACAGGGAAACAAAGCACCAAGAGCAAGGTCAGCACAGGCATTCCTCAGAAGATCAGGGTGCCAGGGACATCACAAACTGACGTGGCCATTTACAGGAATCTGAAAGGGTGTTTGAAATAAGAAAATGGAAAAACAGAGATAAGCATGCACAAGACAATATATTAGGACAACTTTAAAGAATCATACCAAACACCAAGAAGACCAAGAGGGGAAAAGGGAGGACAGCAAGTGTGAGGGTGTTTGTTCCTGACACGTGTTTCCAGGCAGATACGAGGACCCTGTGATATGTCACCAGCTAACAGCACTGAGCACGGTCTCAGCACAAGAGCCTTCTCTCTCCAAGGCTCCCAGAACTGGCATTGCTAGGAGACTACTCTAGACTGCTGGCTGGAAGATGGCAAGTTGACTTCAGTCTGATAACCACTCATTCCAGATGTGATCCCTCCATTAGCCATACCATTCGGGGCCTCCAGAAAGCTTCCTGTATCCTCCAGGTCTCATACCAGTTCTAACCAAGAAATTCAATGGCAGACCAAGCAAAGCCAACACAGAGACCTGTAGACTCATTAACTGAGAAGGTGATTCTATGGCATGCTGGGTATCCTATCAAAGGGCCACGTGCCTCAGCACCTTGCCAGGTTGACTGCTGGCCCCATCAGCTCTGAATGAGTCCCCACCTGGTGTCGCCAACCCACACCCAGCTTTAAAGAATCACACCAAACGCCGAGAAGGTGGATAGTGTCTACTGCAAAGACCTCTGGTGCTGCTTCTGTGTAAGCTTTTGTACCCAGGGCTTTCCCCACTGACACAGTAACGAGATACTATATGGAAGCTAGGATGGTTACCTGGTCATCTGTGGTGCTTCGTGCCACTTGGCTAGTAGTGAACGTGGGCAATGGAGGTGACAGTGGTGAACAGATCCTAATTGAGGCTAAGCAGCTACTGCTGCTCTGCTGTGGGGATAGCTGGGTCCACAAGCTGCCACTTACCAGTGGAAGCCCATGGGTCACTGGTGTGGGCACATGGGCGAAGCCCCTAGGAGGGTAGGGAAGCTCCTTCTCCCACCTGGGGAAGGAGTGGGGCAGGGGAGTCACAAAGCCTAGCACTGGTTTCATCGTCAACTGGGCCAACAGGCTGTGGCCTTAGTCCTTTTCTACTTATGTTTGCATATAATGTTCCTTTCCCCACTTCTCAACAAGATGTATGCTGGCAGCATATAAGTGCTTACTCAGCCATGGCCACAGGCTATCAACACAGCCTGTGAAGATGCAGGCTGTGCAGAGTAGTGCCAGGACTACTGATGTGACTTTGGGGAGAAATGAGGACAGTGTATGAATCAGGAGCAAATTATTCACAAGTTTAAAAGTGATGCATGCTGATACTCCCAGAGTCTGAACCCCTTTTGAGAGGCGACATGAGCTATGACAGGAAAAGTATCCTACTTAGCAGAGCAGAAGCCTCACCAAGAAAAATATACTTCAGAGTATCCCTTGTCCCTCAAGCTGATGATCAAGTTTCAGGTGAAATTCTAGCAAAAGAGGAGATAAGACGACTGCAGTGTGGCCAGTTAAAGGGGCACAGGGGTGTGCCATGTCCCTCTGCCAGGGCTGGAGCTCCTGACATGGTGGAGCAATGAGGCACTCCAGACTGTTGGTCACAGACCAATTATTTTGGGCATGGGGACAGAAGACCTTTATTTTTTTTTAAAGACCTTAATTTACCAAAAATAAGCTGGGCGTGGTGGCACACGCTTGTAATCCCAGCATTTGGGAGGCTGAGACCAGAGGATCCAGGTTCATGGCCAGCCTCAGCTACCTAGTAAGGCACTCTGCAACTTAGTGAGACCCGGTTTCAAAATAAAGAATAAAAAAAAGTAGGGATGGGGGTATAGCTCAGAGGTAGAATGCCCCTGAGTTCAATCCTCAGTACTGCAAAAAAAAAAAAAAAAAAAAAAAAAAAAATTTACCAAAAATAATATTTTTTTTGTGGTACTGGGGAATTCTGATATTCTACCTCCAAGCTACACCCCCAACCCCCCCTTTTTTTTGCGGTACTGGGGATTGAATTCAGGGGCGTTCTACCTCCGAGCTATACCTCCAGGCCTATTTTTTATTCTTTATTTTGAAACCGAGTCTCACTAAGTTACAGAGTGCCTCACTAGGTAGCTGAGGCTGGCCGTGAACCCGATCCTCCAGTCGCAGCCTCCTGAATGCTGGGATTACAAGTGTGTGCCACCATGCCCGGCTTCCCAACCCTTTTTATGTTTTGTTTTTGAAACATGGTCTTGCTAGGTTGCTAAGAGACTTGCTACATTGCTGAGGTTATCCTTGAATCTGCAATCCTCCTATGTTAGCTTCCAAGTACTGAGATAACAGGCATGTGCCATCATACCTGGTTATTTAAAAAAATTTTGTGTGCGTGTGGTACTAGGGATTGAACCCAGGGGTGCTCTATCTCTGAGCTACACCCCCAGCTTTATTTTATTTTTTATTTTGAAACAGGACCTTGCTAAGATACCCTGTTCTCAAGTCTGCAATCCTCCTGTCTCAGCCTCCTAAGTACCAGGATTACAGGAAGTGCCACAAAGGTGGAAGTGGAGGTACAGGCAATGCCAACTGTGGACCTTCCAGTCTCAAGTGAATGGAAAATGTGTCCTTGTGAGACCGGGCCTTGTACTTTTGTTGGTTTGTCCTGCAAACTGCCCCCTCCCTCCCTCCCACACCTGTTTTCCAAGCCTGGCTTGCCCACTGTGGTGGCAGCTCTAGAACTCCCCACTGTCTCAAGACAATGCTCCTTTAATTCTACTAGTTGACACAAGCTTCTGATATCTACAGAAGAGGTGTAACTATTGTAACTGCCCAGCCTAGATGAGGAAGTCTGGATTCCTCAACCAGGAAGGCGGTAGTCTCTCTGTCCTGCTGAAGTGCTTGTCCTTCATGCTTTCTGAGGTGCCCTTCCTGGCTACCCAAATTCTTCTTGTCATTTAAGGCTCTCTCAATATCACCCTCCTCCTTTTTTTTTTTTTTTTTTTTTTTTTTTTTTTTTTTTTTTTTTTTTTTTTTTTTTTTTTTTGGTACTAGGGATTAAACCCAGGAGCATTCGACCTCAGAGCTACACCACAGCTATATTTTTGTTTTGAAACAGGGTCTCACTAAGTTGTTGAGTTTTTCATTAAATTGCTGTGCCTGGCCTCGAACCTGAGATCCCTGTCTCAGTCTCCCAAGTGCACCCGGCTCCCCTCCTCTTCTCAAGAAGATCAATAACTCTCTCCTGCACAGTCATTATTTGTGATAGTCTTCCTCTTGTCCTCACCAGAAACTATTCACTGCCTTCCACTACTGTCATTTGCTGTCCTCACTGAGCAAGGAAGCCAAGGATGAAGAATGACTTGCAGCTCAGACCACAAGTGCTGCACCATGTCATCTGAGAGTGCTGGAGCCCCACCGAGGTTTCTTATTCTGGGAAAACATCATGTTCTGTGAATTGAGCCACAGTGTGGCTAATTCTCCATGTATTAGGGTGGAAACGGAGCAAGTGTGGTGGCAAAGGTCTGAAGCTGCTGCTTCTTTGAATCCTTATCAGACTCTTCTGGTTCCCACGACCCTCCCTCCTCTGAGAATGAAGGCTTTGGTATATTAGGCAACATGTGTGCTCTCCTCTCCTCTGATGCACACATTAAGCACTCCTCCTCATGCAGATCCAGCATTACTCCTGGGGCTCTGTGTAGTATGTGAACAGTGAAAACCAGGCTGAGAATCACAGACCTTATGGGCAGGCAACACACAACACAGGCTGAATTGAGTCAACAAGCCCTTCTCCATCCTACCATGAAAGCCACACACTGTAGGGTGTCCTTCCTTCTGAGACGCCCATCCTGCTAGGTCTCCCAGAGCCTACCTGGAGTGCCCCAAACTGACCAAGTGCAAACATCATGATGGACATGTATCTTACACGGTTGAAAGTTAAAGAATACATAAAAATTATTCAAAGACTCACTTTGTCTTCAAATTTTCCAACATATAGCCAAAGCCCAGGGGTGTACCTTCCCAGAGAGTAGACAGGTTAGCTAACATCACTCTTCAGGAGCGTGTCCTCTTACCTCCATCACATAGCCGATGTATTCAATAACATGTCCGTTGTACTCTTGAGATTTTAAAATCAGTTTGTCACCTAGTCAAAAAACGTATTACCATGAGTCAAACTAACACAAACACACACTTCTGCTACCCTATTAAATCAAGCCCCGAGGAAGTGGAGTCAAATGGAACATTACTGGGATCGAGCTGCATAAAGACAATGTGTGTGTGACAAACATGCTTAACATAAACAAGTCACTGGCCAAGTTTTAGGTGAAACACTCCCCAAAAGGACAGAAATGAGACAATGGGAGAGTGTGGCAAGGAGAAAGCATTCTTTCCCATGTGTTCTGCCTACTGGACTCCAGGGAAAGCTCACAGCGCAATCACACCTGCATACAGGGAAGGTCTGCTTTCAGCCAACCCTGGGACCTCCAACACCAGCAGATCCCCGTTCCTCTTCAGGGTGACCCCACTCATGTTGTACTCCTTCAGTTCTATTTCTGCATGGATTTCCTCAAGCCACAGCAGAGTAGAGAACTTCTCCTTGTAGTTTGCCATGTTCAAAAGCTGAAAAAAAAAATTAGCAAGTTAGTGAGAACAGAGCAGCCCATCCTATACATCCATATCTAGGCCATATCCATAACTATCCCTGGAAGTAAGTCCAAACTGCTTACACCCAACAGATCTGCACCAGGTGAGGTCATTCGGGGTTGGAGGTTAGGAACTTGGACAGCACACTTCATGGCCTTCAGCCAGGGGCTCTGCAGGAAGGTCCCTCTTGTTATTAACCATCCCTCTGTCTGCCAATAGCCTGTGCCTGAGCTCACCTCTGCCACCACTGTTCTCGGGGGCAGGTCTTTCGAACAGAGCTATAATCATTACAAAGACTGAATCGGTGATCAAAAATCTGACAACAAATAATCCTGGGCCTGAGGGCCTCACGGTGAACTCTACCAAACACTAAAAAAGAGCTGACACCAGTCCATCTCAAACTCCTCTAAATACTGAAGAGAACATTTCCCAACTCATTCTAAGAGGCCATGTTGCCCTGATACCAAAACCAGACAAAGAGACTACAAGAAAAGAGAAAGCCGGTGTGGTGACACACACCTCTAGTCCCAGCTACTCAGGAGGCTGAAGCAGGAAGGATCATTTGAACACAGGAATTTTTTCTTTTTTCTTTTTTTGTGGTACTGCGAGTTGAACCCAGAGGCATTCTACCTCCAAGCTACATCCCTAGACCAATTTTATTTCTTATTTGGAAACAAGGTCTTACTAGGTTGCTGAGAGCCTCACTAAATTGCTGAGGCCGTCCTTGAACTTGTGATCCTCCAGTCTCAGCCTCCCAAGTACTAGGATTATAAGTCTGCAACACCACACCCAGCTCTGAACCCAGGAATTTAAAACCACCCTGGGTAACATGACAAGATCTCATCTCAAAAACAAAAACACTAGACTGAATCAATCTTTTTTTTTTTTTTTTCCTTCGGTACTGGGGATTGAACTCAGGGGCATTCTACCTCCAAGCTATACCTATACCCCCAGCCCTATTTTTTATTCTTTATTTTGAAACCGAGTCTCACTAAGTTGCGGAGTGCCTCACTAGGTAGCTGAGGCTGGCCGCAAACCCGGATCTTCCAGTCTCAGCCTCCCGAATGCTGGGATTACAAGCATGCGCCACCATGCCCGGCTTTTTTTTTTTTTTTTTAATTGTTGTGCTGGGGATGGAACTCAGGACCCCATACATACTAGGTAAGTGCTATATCATTGAGCTACATCCCCAGCCTGAACGAGTATCTCTTATGAATATTAGGGCAAAAATTGTCAATAAAATGTAAGCAAACCGAATGAAGAATATTAAAAGGATTAAACACGCTGAGGGATGGAGTGGTCATTCAACCTATGAAAAATTAATGAATGCAATATATCACCTTAATAGAATAAAGGGGGGAGGAAGGACATAATTTCCATTTATGCAGAAAAAGCATTTGTAAAATGCAGTACCCTCTCATGATAAAAACATGGAACAATCCAGGAATAGAAGGAAATTTCCTCAACATAACAAATCCAAAGCTAATATCATACTCAATGGTAAAAGACTGAAAACTTTTCCTTTGGGGACAGGAATAAGAGAAGGATGCCTATTCTAATCACTTCTATTCAACATAGTTTTCGACATTCTCACTACAGCAATTAGGCAAGAAAAAGAAAGGCATCTATTCTGGGAAAGGAGAAGTAAAATGATCTCTTTTTGCAGATGACATGATTTTATATATTAAAAACCCTAAAGACTTCACAATAAGCTGTTAGAATACATGAATTCAGCAAAGTAGTAGTCAAAACACAAATACTTTTTTTTTTTTTTTTTGCGGTATTGGGGATTGAACCCAGGGACATTCTACCTCCAAGTTATATCTCCAGTCCTATTTTTTTACTCTTTACTTTGAAACAGGCTTTCACTAAGTTGCAGAGGACCTCACTAAGTAGCTGAGGTTGGCCGCAAACCTGAGATCCCCGTTTCAGCCTCCCAAGTGCTGAGATTACAAGTGTGTGCCATCACCCCCGGCTAAATACTCTTTTTTCTACCTTTTTTTTTTTGGTGCTGGGGATTGAACCCAGGGACATTCTACTTCTGGGCTATACCCCCAGACCTATTTTATTCTTTTTTTTTTTTTTTTTTTGGCGGAACTGGGGATTGAACTCAGGGGCATTCTACCTCCGAGCTACACTCCCAGCCCTATTTTTTATTCTTTATTTTGAAACCGAGTCTCACTAAGTTTCGGAGTGCCTCACTAGGTAGCTGAGGCTGGCCTCGAACCCAGATCCTCCGGCCTCAGCCTCCCGAATACTGGGATTACAAGCGTACGCCACCATGCCCGGCTCCTATTTTATTCTTTATTTGGAAACAGAGTCTCACTATGTTGCAGAGGGCCTCACTACTTCTTGAGGCTGGCCACAAACCTATGATCTTCCTGTCTTAGCCTCCCAAGTACTGGGATTACAAGCATTGCTACCACACCCAGCTTATTAGTTGCATTTCTAAATACTAACAATGAACAATATGAAAAGGAAAGTAACAAAATAATTATTTATAATAGAATCATAAGTAATAAAATACTTAGGAGCTGAGCCAAAGAAGTGAAAGACTTGTAAAAATTATCGAACATTGCTGAAAGAAAACATAAATGGAAACACATTCCATACTCATGGATGAAACACTTAATATTTTAAAATGTCTACACTAACCAAAGTGATCTACAGATTCAATGCAATTCCTATCACAATTCCAATGACATTTTTTGCAGAAACAGAAAAACTCATTCTAAAGTTCATATGGAATCTCAAGGGATGCTGAACAGCCAAATAATCTTGCAAACGAACAACAAACCTGGAGGGCTTGTACTTCATAATTTCAATGCTTACTTTGAAGCTATAGTAGTTAAAACAGTACAGTACTGGCATAAAAAGAAGACACAAAAACCATGGACCAATGGAGCAGAACAGAGTGCCCAGAGATAAACCCTCACATATATGGACAATAATCAGATTCATAGAGACAGAAAGTTTAATAGTGGTAAGGGGATGGGGGCAGGGAAATTAGTTGCTGTTTCAAAGGGACAGTTTTAATTTCAGAAGATGAAGAGAGCTCTGGATGCTGATGAAGGCACAGCATTATGAATATACTTATTACTGACTATAACTTAGCTACGGTTATGATAGTAAGGGTTATATGTATTTTGCCACAGTTAA
The DNA here is from genome assembly GCA_004027655.1 of Graphiurus murinus. Taxonomy (NCBI): domain Eukaryota; kingdom Metazoa; phylum Chordata; class Mammalia; order Rodentia; family Gliridae; genus Graphiurus; species Graphiurus murinus. The sequence goes on along the minus strand of PVLC010019891.1, from coordinate 14,484 downwards.
AGTAAACAAAACACCTGCACAAGGATGTTTAAAGCAGCCTTATTCCTAATTTGGGGGAGAGTACAAGGTTGGGCTCCCAGTGGCAGAGTAACGGCTGAGTAGCATAAACCAGACACAGGTCAGACAAGAGCCACCAGGGCATCTTCCACAATAAACAAGCTTCCAGAGTGTGGGACCTCTGGCCCAGGGTTAACAAGCTAGCACGAGGCTGTCCACCAGATAAAAGAAGTACCCCATGAAAGGCACCAGGTGAATGCCCATGTCTGGCTCCCCTTCGTTTCTTGCTCTGGCACTGGAACTCCAATGTGACGGGGGGTTCTCAAAGTAAAATGTACACACACATGAATGAGAGTACTATGAGCAAGGGGGTCTACTCCAGGAATGCAAGACTGGTTTAATATCTGAAAATCAATGTAACCCACCACCATCAGACTAACAAAGAAAACCAAAGGATCTTTTCAATAGAAATAGAAAGAAAAATTCAAATTCATGTAACATAAAATTATCCACTTTAAAGAAACCAGTACATTTAGTGCAGTCACATCATCTTGCAAGCACCATCTCTATTTTTCCCAAGCATGCCACAGTGAAACTCCCATCCATTAAGCATTTTCTTCTTCCATTACTCCCTTCCCTCAGTTCCTGGCAACAATCAAACTATGCTGTCTCTGTGAGCTTATCTATTCTGTGTATAATGCATAGATGGAATCACACAATCTGCACCTTCTATATCTGGATTCCTTTATTCAGCATCAATAGGTGATGAGACTCAAAATGGATATATCTACAGGTTGGATACTACATGGCAGTGAAAAGAATGGATGCTGATATACACAACTGGGAGACTGGGTGAGCTCCCTGCTGCTGCCATAACAAACTCAGTGGGATAAACAGCACAGTTACGAGTCAGAAGTGTCTCTGGCAACAGTGAAGGTGCAGCAGGGCTGGCTCTTCCTAGAGAGTCCAGGGAGCAGCTGTAGTTTCTGCAGACATCACAGTCCTCAGCCAGCAGCTGCCCCACCCTCCTTTGCCTCAGGCCCCCTCACCCCCCCATCCTCTTATGAGGATCCTGTGATGACATGGGCCATTCAATCAGGGTCATCTCCCATGACAAGCCCCACAACCCCATCCCCTCGGCAAAGTCCTCTTTGCTTAGTGAAGCTGCATCCACAGCTCCCAGGCACTGGGCAGGACGTCTTTGCCTGCACCCAACAGATGAACAGAAGAACCTTAAACTAAAGTAACTATGCTGAGTAAAATAAATTAGACCAGCCGGGCGTGGTGACGCACACTTGTAATCCCAGCATTTGGGAGGCTGAGACTGGAGGATCCGGGTTCGAGGCCAGCCTCAGCTACCTAGTGAGGCACTCCGCAACTTAGTGAGACCCAGTTTCAAAATAAAGAATAAAAAATAGGGCTGGGGGTATAGCTTGAAGGTAGAATGCCCGAGTTCAATCCCCAGTACCGCAAAAAGAAAAAAGTCAGACCAAAAAGAGAATCCATACTATGGCTATCACTTACATAAAATTCTGGAAAGGGAGACTAACCTGGAGAGGGAAAACAGGCCAGTGTCTGCCTAGGGACAGGCTGGAGCAGGAGGGAATGCACAGGGGTAGGCCTGTTCCCCACCTTGACTGGAGTGATGACCCATTTGTGTCAAACTTACCAAACCATCTGACCTAGCTTTGTGAACTTTACTGTATGTCAATCATGAGAGTCAAACAGCTGACAAGGCCAGTACCACGTGTCTTGCCTACCTCAAAGGTGCCATCAACAAAAAAACCACCTAGGATCCCGGGGCCAAGATCCTGGCCAGCAGAATGGCCACCCCACTGTGCTCAAGGTGGCCATGACCCTTCGGTGCCCCCAGCTCGCTCCTACACATCCTCTCTGTGCAGGTCTCCGTCTTCCCCTCTCGGCTGGCTTGTGCCCTCAGCCTGTGAACAGCTCAAGGCTTGTCTGTGTAGAACAAACACTTGGTGACTCCAAGTGACACCTCCATTTGTCCAATCCAGCCTCTGCCCTTCAGTCATGCCAACACCTCAGCCCACAGTTGTTCATTCAACCTCAAAACCTTACAGCAAGCGCCTCCCAGCACAGGGCAAGGCTCTCCCCTCTTCTGCACATCCAGCCCCCTGCCCTTCCTGCACCTCACTTCCCAAACTCTCTACTCAGGCCACGCTCCTTTGTCTTCCCTGCAAGTGGTGCCCAGCTCTCCCCTGGCCTGCTCACCACGTCCTCACACCTGGGTCCCAGTGGGCAGGCTCAGGCAGGCCTCCTCCAGAGAGCGGGGAGAGAGAGAGAGAGTTACAGCAAAGGAGGGGCACACAATTCCCACCAGGCAGTGCTGCACTGTCTTTCCCTCCACTGCCATGTCCTGGCCTCACTTGAACTAAAGCCAAAATTCCCAAGGAAACCATGAGCAAGTAAGTCTTCCTTCATCTAAGTCACGTGCTCAGATCTTTGGATCAGAGCAGTGAGGCTGCTAAGACAGAAGGGTCTGCCCTGGTCTTGTCCAATAGCTCAAGCAGTGAAAAGGTAAATGCCCACACACCCTCAGACACTCTTCCTACCTCTGCAAGAAGTGGCTGAAAAGTCAGAATGTCAATCTTTTGCTCCACACATTTTTTCAGTCTATCTGGTATTGGATACTGTGGAAGAAAACTCGGAAGCTGTCGTCTTGAGTTCCTTAAAAAATAAATTCATAAGTTAAACATAATTCTTAATCATCCAGACATTTTAATTTTGTTTTGTTTTGTTTTTGTGGTACTAGTGATTGAACCCAGGGGCATTCTACCTCCGAGTTACAACCCAGCCCTATTTTATTTTATTTTTATTTTGAAACAGGATCTCACTAGGTTGATGAGAATCTCACTACTTGCTGAGGCTGTCTTTGAACCTGTGATCCTCTTGTCTCAGCCTCCTAAGTACTGGGATTATAGGTGTGCGCCACTATAGCTGGCTAGACATTTTTATATGTATATGTTAAGTATCCCTTATCTGAAATGCTTGGGATCAGAAGGCTTTCAGATTTGGGAGATTTTTTTATTTTGGAGTTTGTGGATAGACTTTATCAGCTGTGCATCCCTAATTTGAAATACTTCAAAATCTCAAACTTTTGGTGCATCATGTTGGTATTCACGTTTCAGATTTCAGAGGAATTTGGATTTCCAAATAAGGGAGACTCAACCTATACTAGACATTTCTACTTGAGACATCCTCTCTTATTTTGGAAAAACCTGATACAGGAGCCAGTGGCCCAGGCCAGCAGTGTAGCATTCTACCTTTGAGCTACACCTCTAGTTGATTTTATTTCTTATTTGAAAACAGGGTCTTGCTAGCTTGATGAGAATCTCACTACTGGCTGAGGCTATCCTCGAACCTGTGATCCTTCTGTCTCAGCCTCCCAAGTACAGGGATTACAGGCTTGCAGGCATGCACCACCATGCCCGGCTTCTTTTTATTTTTTTGAAACAAGACCTTGCTAAGTTGCTGAAGGTCTGGCTAAGTTGCTGAGGCTGGCCTCAAACCTGCGATCCTCCTGTCTCAGCCTTCCAAGCACTGGGATTGCAGGCAAGCACCACCACACCTGGCTGTTACTGCTGGCAGTTTTAGTAAGGATGTATTAGAAACTATGCCCATACATCACTGCAAAGAATACGCTTGGTGAAGTCTGTCCTGTCTGGGTCTTGCATACATTTGTGTTTCTCAGCTGGGAAGTTTGGCTTCACCTTCAAATATGTCTTCCCTTAGAATGGGGTGCATTCGGAGTCTCAGAAATTCTGCTCCCAACAGGACTTAGAACCTCACCAGTGCTGTAGGCAAATCTAACAGAGCCACAAAATGACAAAAAATAAAAAGGGGAGAAGAGGAGCCAGGAAGGATAGGAAGTGAGGAGGGCAGCTAGGTCTGTCCACCTCTGTCCAGTGAGGAGATGCCAAGCACTGCCTCCCTCATGTCTATCACCCGGTTCACCACACAGGAGACTGGAGACTCAGCCCAGAAGGTGCTGGTCAAGAGGTCTAGTAAGTGAACTCTCTCTCCTACCTAGGAAGGAGTGAGACTGAGCACAGCAGCTATCTGACGCTGGGTCCTGGCAGGACATGCAGGTCCTGTGACAGTTGAAAGTGAGTACCCACTATCACCCACCTGCTTCAGGTATGCTCTAACCAACTAGCACCAGGCCCTCTGGGTAATCAATTTGACCACCAAGAAACCAATATCCTTGTTCTAGAGACAATCCTATACAGGGACATACTAATAACCCAGGGGAAATCCAAGGCCATCGATAGGGGATTAAAATATTCACGGTTCCTGGTCTGTGTGTTTCACTTTTTCACCGAGTCAACCATACCTGGACAGTGGCTAGAGTACTAGTAGGTGAGGGCCAGCAGTTCTTAGAGGCTCCTGTAAGCAACACCCAATCAACAAGGCCTCTCTGTGCCTTGCAGGCCATGGTACCAGCTCACTTCCTTTCTGGGGCCATCCCCAGAACATGACCCTCAGCGCTTACCGACTGATTTTCTGTGCTAGAAAACCCATTTACTAGCTGGGCGTGGTGGCGCACGCTTGTAATCCCAGCATTTGGGAGGCTGAGACCGGAGGATCCAGGTTCACAGCCAGCCTCAGCTACCTAGTGAGGCACTCCACAACTTAGTGAGACCCTGTTTCAAAAAAAAAAAAGAATAAAAAATAGGGCTGGGGGGTATAGCTCGGAGGTAGAATGCCCCTGAGTTCAATCCCTAGTACTGCAAAAAAAAAAAAAAAAAAAGAAGAAAAAAGAAAAGAAAAGAAAACCCATTTACTCTCAAACCTCACAAGGTAGGGTCTATCATTTACAAATGAGACTAAGGCTCAAAGAGGTTAAGAAGCTTGCCCAAGGTCACACAGCTTCTTGGTCACAGTGTTGTGATTCAAACAGTGGTCTACTCCAAAGTTAAAACTACCACACAGAACTTTTTTCTGCTAACACATTTTCCCTTTGCTCTGCACTGGTAAAAGTCCACAGTCCTTTATCTTAAACTGTTAGGGAGGTGACACATGATTTGAAATTCATAATTTTCCAGCATTAGAAAAGCAATGTATTTTGCACCCATGGGTTCTGGGCAGCACCTAAGCCTATAAACCCTCAGGGGGCATGACAGACGAATGCCCGCTCACACAGGAGAGTCACTCAGCATCAGTAGGTACTTGCTTTCCTGATGGTACCTTTTCTGCGTGGTCACGACAACTGTCGTTTTTGTGGATGCTGATGCTTGGGAGCTTTTAGGCTTCTTCCACGAGAACGGTTCACGGATGGCTATCAGCGCCTCCTCGCTACTGACCACATTCACTTCCAGGTGCCGCCCAATGAGGAAGCTGGAGAAGCACAGCAGGAGCAGCTCCCTGCAGCGGCCCGAGTGTCTTGAGAACAAAATGAGACTCTCTCTTCAGTAACAAACCAGAGAGGCAAGTTCAACCTAACTTTCCTCTGTCCACATTAAGGAAAGCTACAGCACTATTAAACAATAGTCATGCTGAGTTTTTAATCATTTATGAAAAAATTTACTAAGATAAGCAATACAATATTTTCCCAAGATAAAACCAAGAGCTTAAAATAGTCCTTTCTATAATTTTAAACTTTAACCAGAAAGGAATTTTCAATATTCCCAAATTTACACACACATTTATGCATATATGCATGTATTTGTACTGGGGATCAAACCCAGGATCTCCGTGGGCCCTTAGATGTCTCACTACACTGCCCAGGCTGGCCTAGAATTTACCATCCTCCTGCCTCAGCCTCCAGTATAGCTGGGATTCACAGACTCATGCTACCATGCCTGGCTCAATATTCCAACATTAAATCAGAAATGTATTACATGACCAAAAATGTGCACTACTTTTTACTCGCTCCTCTCAGCAGAAAGCACCTAACCTAGGTGCGCCATGCACATGGCTCTTTGCTCTTCCCTACAGCATTCTCACCTACTTCTCTGCTATCAAAATGCCAAAACTCATTAAGTGGACTGTAGCTTACGTAGGTGACTGCAAGACTGCTGTTTAATGGTCACTCATAATTTGATGTGACGAGTTTGAAGCAAGATGGCACTTTAATCAGAAATACATTTTAAAAAGATTCAGAACTAGCAAGCCTGGATGACTGACGACAGGCAAGGAGGCCTAGGGCTCAAGTGCCCAGCGGGGGTGACTGCAGAGTGTCAGCATGAACAACGGCAGGGACACAAGAAAACCAACAGGAAAAAACAAAGACCAGGGGTGAGCTGTGTGTGTTGGGGGAGCGGTGGCTGCAACCAACAGGAAGAGGGAGAGAAGAGGGAGCTCAGGCGAGGCATCTCGACTGGGAAGGCAGCTCTGTCCCCATCCTTCCCTCCCCCAGCTCGAAGCTCACTGCACTGTGTCAGTCAGATGCCTACGGGAGGCAGGAAGGGACGGAGGTGGACAGAAGCCTCGGGGACACAAGTGTGCAGTATAGAGGAGTTCTGAGGTGGCAACGACCAGACCAGAAGGCTCAAAAGCAGCGGAGGAGCTCATGCCCAAATGGATCAGAATACTCTATTTTCTTTGCAAAGACAGAGTTGGGTTATCTACCGAGGATAAGGAAGGGTGTTGAGGCCAGCACCCCTTGCCTCAGAGGCCATTTTCTAGACCAACGTGTTTTTTTTTTGTACTGGGGATCGAACTCAGAAACATTCTCTACCCAGCTACACCCCCAGCCCAATTTAATTTCTTATTTAGAAACAGCGTCTCATTAGGTTGCTGACACTGGCTTTGAACCTGCGATCCTCCTATCTCAGCCTCCCAAGTACTGGCATTACGAGCGTGCACCACCACACCTGGCTGGACCAATGCTTTTCTTTGTGATTTGGTTGCATCACAAACAGCCATGGATGCTTTTACGACATCCAACCTAGAAGCATCAGAGATGTGCCTGTCTGACAGGCACGTGGGCAAGTGCCCCAGCACATGCGCTCTAGCCCTCAGTGACCTACTTGGCTTCACATGTTACTACAATGAAGGTTTTTCCCCCTGGAGGGATGAGTCCCCCAGGCTTGTGCTCTGGCAGCTGCTTCTTCAATGGAGTGTTCTCTTTTTCTCCACTTTCTCCTTCAGAGGCACAATCATCTGAGAAATAAAATTTAAACCCAAAGTTAGACCAAAAGGTAAATGATTCCTAACAATGCTGGAAGCAACTAAAATGCTGGAAATGGTCACAGACAGAGAAACATGCACACACATGGTCACAAAGCCAACCCTGGAAGGTGAGGGACAAAAGAGAGAAAGCACAGGCCCTGTTGGACTAGGGAGGATTCTCGCTCCAGCAATCCCCCACTTCAGGAAACAGCCACCAGGGGAAGGATGTGTATTTGTCAAGCTGTTTTTTTCTCTTCAACCTTGAAACATTAAGAGAAGAAAGATCCAAACCCAAACAGCTCAGGCATAAAGCACTGCCGGGGCATAGGACTGAGACCCACTGTCCTCACCCCCAACAGTGGAACTGTCTACCTGGAGAGGCTTTTGTGTTGTTCACCGAACTTCTCCCCAGTGTCTCATCAGTTTTGTTTTTTCCGTAGGTATTTATAACATTTTCAGCTGAACAATGCTTCTCCTTCTCAAGAAAAGATGCCTCTGGGCAGGCTTGATCTTTGTCCAGAGCCTGGAACCTGAACTGCTGCGCTCTATCCCAGCCAGCCAGTTTGCAGCTGACTAGGTCTTGAGGAACATCTCCTTTATTCCTGAAAAAAGAAAAAGAGCCAACTCCAGACAGGGCTCCCAGACCTGAAGCACACAGTCAACAAAAACACAGAATCCAATCTCATGAGCAGCAACTGCAAATACCTTCATGAATTTAAGTTAAAAGGAGACTTTGTGGTTAAATAAAAGTATAGATTTTTAGGAGGAAGAAAGAAATGGACAAAGCACAGTTGGTTCTACAGAAGTTCTTAAATCAGTTTAAAAACCACTGGTGTCACCTTCCTGAAAACTCCAGAGCACACTTACTCGATCCAGATCACCATAGTTTTACTTCCTCCTTCCTTCAGTGTTCCAAAGTTTGTCATCCTTGTAACTTCAACATCACCTTTGTTTTTCAACAAGAGGGCTCCGTAGGACTCCTCAGGGACCTCACCAACAGTGGTGGAGTTTCTAAAGAATGTGCCAAAGAAAGGTGTTGTGATGTCAGGAGGCTTGCAGGGCAGCTGCCTCCTCCACACTTGCTTCCCACCTTGCTCAGGACAGATAGCTGGATGATCTCACAGCAATGGCTGCCAGACTACAGGCAGGAATTCTACAAGACCCAGAATTTCTAAAGATGGTAAGGCAAGAATGCCACAAATCCTCCAAAGTCCAGAAAAAGGGGTGGCACAGGTGGCACCTGACCTACTTCCCCAGAGGTCTCACTTCTCTCTCTACCTGGCCCCTAGGCCACGGGGAGGGGGAGGGAGGCCCAGGGCCTTGCATGTCAGGGATCCTCTAAACTTGCATTTGTTAAGTTTTTTAATCTTTAAGTACAGTCATAGACCATATAAGGATGTTTCAAACATTTTAGACACATATACAACAGTGTACCTTTTCCATGTTTACATTTATTTAGATGCATACTTACCACCATGTTAAAATTGCCTACCGTGTTCAGCACAGTAAAGTGGCATGAGAGTTTGTAACCTGGGAGTAAGGGCTGCACCATCCAGGTTTGAGTAAGTATACTCCATGAGGATCACACAATGACACAACTGTCTGATGAATGACACATTTTTCAGAACATATACCCATTGTTAAGCAACACCTAACCATACATGAAAACAAATGGAAAGTTTGGCTCTTTAGAAAGTGAGAAGGTTCTACCTTCCATCTGCTTCCCTTTGTCCATACACTCTTCTCAACAAGTCAACCCAGGCTTCCCTGGCCTGAGAGTTCAATAACATAACAGGGCCTCCAGAATGAACCTCGACATTTCAGGCCCCTCCCACAAACTCAATGACCCCTTCTCGGGCCAGCCTGTCTCTCCCTTTCTCTCTCCTTCCTCTGTGCCACAGAGGGGACCAGAGTGTGATGCCAAGGCTGTTGAGAGGCCTCTAGGTTACTGGCTCAACCCTGCCCTCAGGACGAGTTCTCTTTACAAGGCTCTGGAGCTAGGGATTGAGCAGAAGTTGGTTTTGCACATTGCAGCTGTTGATCAGACGCTAGGAGTCTGTAACGAGGGAAGCAGCCCCAAGATAGAAGCAAAGCCCAGCATCTGCCTAGGGCCTCTGAGCCGTGCTGGGAAATGGGCAGTATGCTTGGGCTCGCCGCCCCAGCACCTTCCACTCCATAGTCAGGAGGCCTGAGTGAGGACAAGAGAATAGACATGCTGGGGAAAATGCAGATCTTCACGCACTCATGGCCTGGAGAGAAGAGTCAGGGCACATGTGTGAGTGATGTGGCTGTGTCTTCAAGTGGCCATGCCCCCCAGGGACCTGCAGTCAGACCCACTGGCCACACCACAGGGTCCTCGCTTCCCAGGCACACAGAGGAGGCATCACAGTGTCCCTGAGGGTTGAGTCAAAGGATGTAAAGGAAGCCTGGGGCCCATCAAGACCCAGGGGTGGGGTCCTGGGAGGTGAGCCAGGCTGCACTATCCCCTGGCACCCCACAGCTTGGCAAACGGAGCTGAATGGCACTGAGAGAACATGGAGGGGGGCTTCATGTCTCACTTCCCTGCCCCAAAAGAAAAGCAGGGTCTCCTAGGGCCTCTGAGCCGTGCTGGGAAATGGGCTCCAAGTGGCCAAAGACAAGTGTCTCAAGCAGAGGGAGGGCAGAGTGCCACTTCGGGTCCAGCAACCCCTGAGCTTCTATGCATCTGCTGCCACAAGCACCTGCCCATCAGGTGGCATGGGGCTGGCTTGCCACATCCAGAAACCAAGCCAGACACCAGATATGGGGCAGGAAAGCAGGCAAAACACTTTCCCCACACAAAACTTACATTCTATTAAGGAAACTGGATGGCAATCAGAATAATGAAAATGTATGAGGAGTTTGCTGGAGGTAAGTGCCAAAGACAAATCAGGCAAGGAAGCCCAGTAGGCAGGGCTGGGGCTGCCATGGAGAGAGAGATCAAGGAGGGCCATTTCATTTTACATACATATATACATGTGTACCGAAAGAACAACATATATGGGACATCTAATCACCATAAGAACCTATGTCCAACATGTTTTTTATTTATTTATTTTGCGGTACTGGGGATTGAACTCAGGGGCATTCTACCTCCAAGCTACACCCCAGCCCTATTTTTTATTCTTTATTTGGAAACAGGGTCTCACTAAGTTGCGAGTGCCTCACTAGGTAGCTGAGGCTGGCCGCAAACCCAGATCCTCCAGACTCAGCCTCCCAAATGCTGGGATTACAAGCGTGCACCACCACGCCCGGCTCCAACATGGTTTTTAAAATGACAAAATGTGACAGAACAAAAGACCTAAGATTCCACCCAAACATGGCAATTATTGCTATAGTTTGAATATCATTCATCTCAGAAACTCATGCTGAAATTTAATCCCCATTATGAGCTAGGAGGTGGGACCAGGGTTAGATGTGGTGGTGCACACACCTGTAATCTGAGTACTTGTGAGGTTGAGACAAGAGGATTGCAGGTTTGAGGCCAGCCTCAACAAGTTGGTGAGACCCTGTTTCAAATGCTGGGACTACAGTTCAGAATGCTCCTGGGTTCAGTCCCCAGTACTGGGGGGGGAAAAAAAAAAGATGTGGGACCAGATGACACCTTTGAAAGGTGACTAGGGCTCTGCCTCCATGAAAGAGCTACTCCACTCATGCATTTAATGAGCGGGCCATCGTGAGGGGTCTGCTATAAAAGCCAGTTTGGCCAGGCTCTCGCACACCTTTCTGTGCTGCCCAGGCTCTCTGCCAGCTAAAAGGACATCACCAGATGCAATCCCTGACCTTGGGCCAGAGCCATGAATCAAAATAAACCTCTTTCCTTGCCTAGTCTATGGCATTGTGTCATTAGCAACAGAAAAGGGACTAAGGCAATCAGCGTTACAGAGTAAGGATTAAGAGGAACCCTCCATTTCTGCCTTCCTTCAACTGTAGAGCTCTTCCAGAAGACATGCTCCTCTTAACCAGCCAACACGAGACTTGGAATGTCTGCCCTTCTGGCTTATTAAAGTACCACCATGCATCCTAACAAGGGGATATGTTCTGAGAAGTTCATTGCTAGGCAAGTTCATCCTCATGTGAACACCAGACCATACTTAGAAACTGAGAAGGTTTCGACATCACTGGGTGATATGATCTTAGGGGACCAGCAATGTACATGTGGCCTACTGATGTCTGAAACATTGTACAGCACATGACTGTGACTCTTCAAAATACTTAACCAGGACCTTCCCTTCCAAAGAAGAAATGTTTTCTGATTACCGCCTTCTCACGGGGGTCATACAAAGTGCTCTCCAGACATAGCACGACTGGCTGCTCTCCACTACCACTGCATTGACGATGTCATGTCTCCGTGGTGTGTATCCCTCTGGCAACTTCAGGGAGTCCAGGCTGAAGAAGATACTGTCCTCTAGCACCCCATTTCTCCCGCACAGGCTGGAGACGCAGACCTGCAAGTGCAGTGCTGAATACTGTTTCAAAACATATGGCAACAAGGGGCCCAGTTGTCAAAGCTTGCCTCTCTGAATGTGCCCGGTCAATGGTGGCCTGGCAGACCTAGTAAGGGGTCATACTGGGACCTGGGAGTTCAGGCTAAGTGAGAGGGCTGTGGTAGTGGCTGACATCCCTTCCCCACTTCCTGCTCTAGCCCAGCTCATGCTTCCCTTTCATCTTAGTGCAAACTCAGTCCCTCCTCATTCCTCTCCCCAAGTAACACCAGATGGTAGAAGGAACATCAAGTCCCACATTCCACTCCACTCATTCCCACAATTCTCTATCACGCATGCTTTGTCCTGAGAACATCTTAATGTCCACATCCACGCTAACTTAGACTTTGGTTATGAAGCACTCTAGATCTTCTCTCCTTCCTTAACCCATGACATGACTGCGCTTTATTCATCTAGGCTTCCCAGCATACCCAGGCGAATTCTGGGCAGTGAAAGAACCCTCGGCAGCAGGTGTGGCAGAAACACAGGGAAGAGCCACCAGTCGGCACGCTACCTTGTCCACGCGCTTGTACCTCAGCGGCTTCACCGATATGGCCTCACTGCTCCACGTGCCTGGCCGAATCCAGTACTCAGCCTCCACCCAGTCTCCCTTGCATGGCTGAAAACCTGAAACCACCAGGGAGAAAACCACATGACATTCAAGTGCACAGTGGCACACTAAAGTTATTCCTATCCTACCAGAGATTACACTTGAACATCTTAAAAACATGCTCTGCTGGGCCTGGTGACAAGTGCCTATAATCCCAGTACTTCAGAGGCTGAGACAGGAGGATCGCAGGTTTGAAGCCAGCTGCAGCAACTCAATTTAGTAAGGCTGTCAGCAACTTAGTGAGACCCTATTTCCAAATAAAAAATAAAATCAGGCTGGAGGTGTAGCTCAAAGGTAGAATGTTCCTGGATTCAATCCCCAGCACCACCACCAAAAAAAAAAAAAAAAAAAAAAAAAGTTTTACTTCTACTAGAAACACATTAACATGTTCAGTATCAAATTCTCTTCTAGATGGACCCCAGTTAAATGGAGCACAGAGGCTAGAGACCAACCATCCCCCGCCTACAAGGAAGGGAAGGAGGACCAGAGAGAACTGCAGCTAGCCTGGTCACCTCAGGACCCCACCGGTTTAACATATTCTCCATATTTTGTTATTTTTAAGAAACAAAGAAGCCGGGCGTAGTGGCACACGCTTGTAATCCCAGCATTTGGAAGGCTGAGACTGGAGGACCTGGGTTTGCGGCCAGCCTCAGCTACCTAGTGAGGCATTCCGCAACTTAGTGAGACCCTGTTTCAAAATAAAGAATAAAAAATAGGGCTGGGATCCCAGTACTTGGGAGGCTGAGATAGGAGGATCCGGGTTCTCAGCCAGCCTCAGCTACTTAGTGAGGCCCTCCGCAACTTTGTGAGACATTGTTTCAAAATAAAGAATAAAAAATAGGACTGGGGTAGAATGCCCCTGGGTTCCATCCCCAGTCCACCAAAAAAAAAAAAAAAATAGGGCTGGGCTGGGGGTATAGCTTGGAGGTAGAATGCCCCTGAGTTCAATCTCCAGTACTGCAAAAAAAAAAAAAAAAAGAAAGAAAGAACTGACAACTACAAAAAGGTGAGCTAAACTGAAGCCTGTAACATGCACTTCCAGGTCTGGTAAGTATAGGTGCACATACCCCGGGACAGCTCCACCAACCCAGCACCCCTGAGAGACAAGCAGCAGGTGCCTGTCTCCTCCTCCAGACACTTCCAGAACAGTATTTCTGCACTTCCCTGTCAGGGACACCCACAGTAGCAGACAGAAGTGCACTTGGGCCTGAGGAGCCCAGTTCATGGGGTGGGCACACACAGCCTTCAGCCCCTTGGCCTGCAGAGCTGTGCTATGGCCAGGCATGGCCTGAACATGGGCTGCTGGGCTTCCAGCTGCCAGGGGTGGTGGGAACTGTAGGTTTCCATGATATGAAGTGGCTGAGCTAACCTGAGATTGCTGCAGTGAATTTGCACAGATTGTCATGGAAAAGTGTAAAGCTAAAACTGGATGCAACCTTTGTGTTGTTTTACAGTAAATTAGTACACGGTAAGATTGAATACTGAGTTTATTGTTCAAGAAAGGTGGTGATAAACACCTATCTGCTAATACCCTTCCTCAGACAGGAACCCAATGATGCCACTGACCATCTGAAAACAGAAGAGACAGACCTGTTGCAGTGACTTCAAGGTCAGATAGTGCTCTAAAAAATACTGTTTTGCAAACACTTATCAAGTAATTGTTTAACCTAAATTTGCTAAGTTTTCATTTCACAATTTTTTTGGACAGAAATGAAAAGTGAAGCAATAACTATTTATGTGCTATATCCAAAAACAGTCACTTTAAAGAAAACAACAGCTAAGCAAATTCAGGGGTTTTCCCATCAGAACTGTGGAATCAAAGTAAAGATTTTGGAAAAGTATCCTGTTAAGGAGAAATATCTAAGGGCACTGTAAATGCTACTGTAAAACTCAGTTTAAAAATTCAATACTGGCCAGGCATGGTGGCGCACGCTTATAATCCCAGTACTTGGGAGATTGAGACAAGAGGATTCCAGGTTCACGGCCAGCCTCAGCAACTTAGTGAGATCCTGTTTCAAAATAAAGAATAAAAAATAGCCGGGCGTGGTGGCGCACGCTTGTAATCCCAGCATTTGGGAGGCTGAGACTGGAGGATCCGGGTTCGTGGCCAGCCTCAGCTACCTAGTGAGGCACTCCACAACTTAGTGAGACTCGGTTTCAAAATAAAGAATAAAAAATAGGGCTGGGGGTATAGCTCGGAGGTAGAATGCCCCTGAGTTCAATCCCCAGTACCGCAAA
>PVLC010019890.1:5203-30031 GCA_004027655.1 Graphiurus murinus | reverse complement strand
GAAGAAAAGTATCAAATATAAAACTTATACCTCAAAAAACTAGAAGAAAAAAAGACAAACACGCCCAAAATTACTAGAGATAGAATAATAAAGAACAGAGCAAGCCGGGCGTGGTGGCGCACACTTGTAATCCCAGCATTTGGGAGGCTGAGACTGGAGGATCCGGGTTCGCGGCCAGCCTCAGCTACCTAGTGAGGCACTCTGCAACTTAGTGAGACCCTGTTTCAAAAATAAAGACTAAAAAAAAATAGGGCTGGGGGCGGAGCTCGGAGGTACAATGCCCCTGGGTTCAATCCCCAGTACCGGAAAAAAAAAAAAAAAAGAACAGAGCAGCAAGAAAAGAAATAGAAACTAGAAAACCAATATAAAACTAAGAGTTGACTTTTTGAAAGCAAAAGCACACTTGGCTAAAGTAATAAAGAAAAAAAAGAGAGAAAGCCCAAACAAATAAAATTAGAAATAAAAGTGGAGAGATTATAATTGATACTACAGAAATATAAACATCATAATATAGTACTATGAACAAATATTCACCAACATGTTAGATAACCTACATGGGTAAATTCCTACACACATACAATCTACCAAGACTGAATCATGAAGAGATAGAAAATTTCAACAGATCAATAAGGGAGGAGAATTACTTCAGCAGTATTTTTAAAAAAAATTCCCAGAAAAGGAAGTCCCAGAATTTCATGGCTTTTTGGCTGAATTCTAGGATTTTAGATGTGGTTATGTCACAAATTTCCCTTTTTTCTATTAAGGGAACTATTTAGGGATGTCATGAATTCCCTTTTCAACAAATGACAGACAAAAACATTTTTAAGACTGAGGAAAGTAGATAGATGAATCAACAGAAAAATACTGGAAAGCATTTTACCTTAAAAAAAATAGATACATGGGTTTTCATCACACTCTAGTCTCTTTTTTGTATATGTTTGAAATTTTTGATTAAAAAGTTAAAAAGACACCTTGGTGAGAGGCTCTGAACTTACACAGAAATAGCTAGATTTGAAATTGGATTTGGGAATGGAGCCAGACTACGAGAGAAATGTGAGGAGCACACACTTTTATTGATAGGCTTGTATCTCAACCCTGGTTCTCCAGAGATAGATGGAAATGCTTGGACTCTTACAGATTAAAACCGAATTCCTCCCAGATGGACCCCATTGTTAAGTCTACTGGAACTCACCAATAATTGGAAAAGACTAGGAGTGAGTGCTTTTGTTCCCCATTAAAACTATTTTTTAAACAGCAGAAAGAACAATTATTTATACTATTTATTTACTTATTATTTATATTATTTTATTTATTGTGGCACTGGGGACTGAACTCAAGGGCATTCCATCTCTGAGATACACCCCCAGCTCTATTTTATTTTTTATTTTGAAACAGAGTCTCACTAAGTTGCTGAGGCTAACCTCAAACCTGCAATCCTCCTGTCTCAGACTCTCTAATACTGGGATTACAAGTGTGCACCACCATGTCTGGCTCCATTAAAATTAGTTTAATGTTCTCCTGAATGTTGATCTGCCATTCATGTTAGAAAAAAAAAACCTCACTCATTTGCAGAAAAAATGGATGGAACTACAGCACATTAGGTTAAGTGAAATCAGCCAGTCTCAGAATGTCAAGTCATGTTTTTCTCTCATACGTGGAACCTAAAGAGAAAATAGGGAAGAAAGGGGACTTCATAATAATAAGGAGTGAGACCAGTAGTATCATGAAAAGGGATGGGGGGGGGAGGAAAAGAGGGGAATAAGAAGGTTTGAGGAAGGAAACAGATCAAATACTACTATGTCTATATATGAAGGTATCACAAACAGCCTTACTAGTAGCTGATATAATATCATATACAGCTTCTATATCTCCAAACCCCTCAAGGTTATTAATGAACCAAGATAAACTCACTTTGGGCTCAGGAACTTGGATAATCCCACCCCCACAGTACAGGGCAAGGGTACAGACAGTGCCTGGGTGGTGACTGGATGGTGATGACAAAGAATAAAGGGAGAGAAGTCCTTTAAATAACTCATCCTCTTAGGATCCTGCATCTTGCATCTCCTGGTTTGGTTTTGCTAGGAACAGAAAGTTATGCCTATCTTTGACATGCCTAAAACTATAGTTTTGTAGCCTTTTAGAAGGAGCATTATTGCACTTTCCCACCAGTTGGCTGAAACAACACTCTCATCAAATACCTGCCAATACGTGAGAGAATACGCCTGCATTACAAAGTCTACTGAACATGCAAGAATCCAGACCAGCAGATAAAAATGCATATTCCATTCCTAATAAGATACTCTGAAAATCTATGTGATGTTTCACCAGGATTTACCCACTAGGCACTAGTCAAAAATGTTTCTCTTGTATTTGTCAAGACTTTTTCAATTGCAAGTGATTGAATATCAATTTAAATTGTATGAAACAATATATTCCACAATTTTGGGATCTATATGTACCAGAAAAGCAAGATAAGTGGTAAAAATATCAAGGGAGAGGATTTTTTCCAAGTGATATTACATACCAAATAAATCTTATAAGCTAAGAAGAAAATAGGAAACCAAGGATGGTGACATACGCCTGTAATCCTAGTACTTAGGAGACTGAGACAGGAGGATCACAGGTTTGAGACCAGCCTTAGCAACTTAGTAAGACCCTGTTTCAAAAAAACAAAAAATAAAATACGACTGGGGGTGTATCATGGAGGTAGACTGCTTCTGGGTTCAACTTCCAATGCCAAAAAAAATAGTAATATAAAATAAATGTGTAAAAACTGTCCTAATAATTACCAATAACCAGTTCAAAAGAAATGGAAATCTCTCTGTACAATAATAGTATAATACCTAGAAGTATTTTTTAAAGAAAGGTTAAATGGTATATAAATGAAGTGCAAATTTTTACTGATAAACATAAAAAAGTTATGAATAAGTAAAAAGGAATATATCTTCCTGAGCAGTTAGACAAAGGCAATATTGTGTTCCAATATTTCTCAAATCAATAAAAACATTTAATGTGATGTTAACAGAGCCCAAATCATTTGTTTTTATTTTTTAGACCTCCACAAAACAATTTTACTAAATAAAATAATAATGGAAACCACCAAGATCATTTAAAATTATGAATAGTGAGTATGGCCCTTGCCTCCCATGCATTTAAATTTTCTACAAAGCTGCTTAATCGAACAAGAGTGTCACATGAATAGATCAATAAGGCAGTGATACAAAACTGAGAGTTCAGAAGCAAATGCCAATAATACAGAAAGTAAAAACATGATAAATATGCATTTTGAGTTAATCAATGAAGAATAGAATTAGCATTAAAGGTGTTGGGACAATGGACTAGCCTTTGATAAGACAAAATTAGATGTTTACACTGTGTACATTAAAGTATTTATTACAAAAAGAAAAATGCTATTAACATTGGAGAAATTGAAAACAATAAAACATAAAAGGGAAAAATGTTTCTATATCTCAGATTTGAAAGAACAAGCAAGTTGAAAGCCAGAAACTATTAAAACATTTATCAATTTGACTCTCCAAAAGTGAAAATACTATATGACAAAAGATAAAGAAGTATTTCAGAAAAAAATACTTGCAGCACATCTTGAAAAGCTGTGCTAATATTCCTAATGGTCAATGGGATTATAACACCTAGTTACAAAAAGACAAGTAGCCGTATTAAAGATGACGAACAATGTGCATTAGATATATGCTCACACATAAGATAATTTCAGAAAGTGGTGGAAATGCATACAAAAGTCCTAAGGTCACTTTCCTATTGGGGATAGCATAGTATTGGCAAGAAAAGGAATGTTCCATATCCTAATTTTTTAAAGGATTTTCCAAAGCAATACTCAAAATGTAGCTAAGAAATTATATATAATCACATTTTTGGTATGCACTCAGATACCAATAAGCATATTTATAAAATTTGCTAACTCACAATGATGAATTGGCACAAAATGATTGGTTAAACCAGAAAAATATTTCAGGTGCAACAAATATCACAGTTTTGTAAAAAATCTTGTTGGAATGTTCAAACCCAATGTGCTAGAGGGGACATGACATACCTTGGGCAGTGGCTTTCCCTGTTGGCAGTTGACTCCACCAATGAAGACCATGTTGGGCATCACGGGTCTGGGATAGTCCAAAACAAAGTCAGTTCTAAGCAACCAAATTGACGTGTGGCTGTAGAGTTCCTTGAATGTGACAGGTGTCTGGAGAATTTCAGAGGCAATTTCTAAGGCTTCTTTGAAAAAATAAGGGCAAAATAAATGCTCCTCCCAGAGGGATATATGGTTATTTACCCTTTCCTTGAAAGTCATGGCATCTGAGAACCTGGAGAGAAATCTGGGAACATAGGAAGGAAGACTGGGGCACTGCGTACCTTCTTCAAGATAGTAGCAAGGTACTGCCCTGGTGAGGATCACAGATGGAAGTGAAAAGTATTTGGCAAGAACTAGGCCACACATATCAAATGGATCCAGAAACACTGCATTGAAAGAGCTCTCCTTTAGGTATTCCACTAATTTCTTGTCTTTAAACAAACTCCTACAGTGCGAAATCATGATATTAAAAAAACCTGTGCTTGGACCCAATAGCATAGACAACATACTTTGGTCCTGATTCTTCCACTGACTGTTAGCAAAATTCTCGAATGCACGGTCCAAGTCCTCCAGAGTGTAAGAAGTTGAGTAAGTCTTGACTGTAGAATTTAATGATGGTCCCAGTTGCCAACTCACCTCTGGCATGACTACAACCACCTCGTGCCCTCTCTGGATGAGTTTCCCCACAACCATCTGCATGGTAAACCAATGGCTGCCATCCATGGGCACCACCAGCAGCTTGCCTGCCTGGGCAAAGCCAGACACCAGCAGCAGACACACACAGAGAGGGAGGGGGGCCGGCAAAAGTGCAGGAGCCATGGGACCACTACAGCCCAGAGCTGTCCAACTGCTTGGACTCTAAGCTCATATAATATGGCAGGCGGAAGAAGTGCAGGCACTAAATGTACTACGGCAGTGGGTGTGTATTCATTCATAAAAAAAAAATTATACTTATTGCAAATGATTTAAACAGAAAAACATTTGCTGATTTTTTTTCTTTTGGTTTGTCACATTTATTTTATCACTTTTTTTTTTATTGGTGCATTGTAATCATACATCTTTGTTAGGTACAAGCTGGTAAAGGCACACATGCACACATTTCTCATTTAACCCTTCCCTAATTCCCGCCCCACTCCCTCCCCCCCCCTCCTTCTCAAGTTCAGTTTCTTCCTAGCTTTCTAGTGAAACATGATGATGAAAACATTTGCTGATTAATGAGGAATATTTGCGGTACCCTACTTCTTATTTTCCTGATAAGGATGGCTTATCATCTTGGCCTTGAGGAGAATTAGGCACTGAACTAGGATGTGAGGAAGCATTGTTAGTTATCCACTTTGAGATCACCTCGGTCTGGCTTGGGAAGGGAACAAACTGCCTACCTAAGTAGGAATTGTTTGCACCCAGACAAGTTTCCAAGGATCAAATGGAACTGATAACCAGGGACCCTGACCAATAAGCAAAGACCCTGACAATTTCCTGTTGACTCTTTCCTTCCCTGATTCATGTCACCTTGTTGGTATTCCCTGATTCACCCCATGATTGCTTTATTTCCTGTGATTAATAATTTCTTATAAGTTTTGATTCTAACCCTCAATAAGAGTGAGATACTACTGGAAGGACGAGAGGAGTAGACATGTCTCTCTCCTCCCCGGCCTGCTCAGCTGCCATGTTGACTCCGTTGTCATTCATGTGAGAGACTACTTCTCGTCAATCAATCAACATCAACTACATCCACTACAGTACCCTACTTCTTATTTTCCTGATAAGGATAGCTTATCATCTTGGCCTTGAGGAGAATTAGACACTGAACTGTGATGTGAGGTTAGAAACAAAATTTAAAGCAATGCTTCTGGACTTTGACAACTCAGAAAGATTAAAAGCTCAAGTAGCAACAATCCACAGACTAGGATATCTTTTTGAAAATCCAACACTAGGACACAAGTCTGAAGCCACCAGCGTGGTCCACAAAACTGGATGACATTTTATTTAGAAGAGCAAGAAGGTCTTGTGACCATGTCACCCCTCCTTTTGCCCCAGATTCACACAACACACAGGGCTGCCTTCCACGGGTCTGAGTCCCACTGGGGAGAAAGAGACCTGGCATTCCACGATACTTCCAGGAGTCCCTACCCAGGTCACCTCATAGGAATCATTAGTCGAAAGGACATGGCTGGACCACTAGGGTCTGGCAGAGACAGAGAAAGGAGGCAGTGATCATAGCAACCAAAGTGCAGACACAGGACCCTCAGTCTTGCTGAGAGTTGTGGCACCTGCTTGGAGATATCTGCCAATTTCATAGCTTAGCTGGTCTCCATAAGGAGCATGAGGTGGGGGTTCCACTGGCTTTTGACCCGAGACTATTATTCTCCCTATTCAGCCTCAGGATCACCACAATGACCCCTCCCAAACAGCCAGAACCCAAATTCTACAGATTTCAGAGAATGAGAGGAATTCGACTCCCTAGATACAAGAAGTCAAACAGGGGCTCCACTCAGCCAAAACTGGGGCCAACAACCTGCCAGGCAGAGAGAACTCTGCACATTTCAGGAAAGTATAGGGGTACACCTGCCTTCCCCAGAAGACCAAAGAGCCAGTTAATCAGCCAAGAGGCACCCTGCCCTGTGGCTCCACTCTGAAATGGAGGTATTTCTGAACCCTGTATCTCTAAGGAGCATAGCCTCAGGTCTCCTTTCCCAAGAAATGACTCTCTGCCTGATCTCAAAGCCCAGTCTGCAGCCTGCCCAACTGCAAATGCAAAAGACCACAGTAGGCAGGAGGCCTAAAGGCTGAGGAGTGGCATCCAGCACATACTGGCAGCTGCCTGAGATAGCAGTAAATCAACAGGTGTGCAACTGCAGGATACAAGGGGAGTAAAGGGAAAGTGCTGGAATACTTCCCAAACAGTGGACAGCCAAGTAAAGGGCCAGGAGAGTGCCTGCTTAGAATAAAAAGAATGTTCAAAAAAGAAGAAAGAGGAATAAACTCCCCTAGTGCCTGGTGCATGGCTACTCAGTGGGAAAGTGGAATCTCCCCTCTGGAGAGCTGAAAAAGGGAGTTGGAAACGTATCATGAAATTCGGACTCCACTATCAGGCTGGTATGCAGTTTGAGCAGAAAGGAGACTTAAACACAACTGGCTGAAGAGCAGACCTGCACTTCCAGGCCTTTCCCTCTGGATTTTGTGAAAGTCAAGAAGTTGAACCAACTTAAATGGGACATCATTGTCTTGGCTGTTTGTATAGAAGATCAGAAATCCCAGCATATTTTTTTTTTGTCTTCTCTCTCTTTATCTCCTATTTTTATATCCCCAGGATCCAATGTGTTTTCATTGTTTTTTGTTTTTTGTTTTTCCCACTGGTTGGCAGTTTCCAGGACCAAAGGTATCTGAGAGTGAGACTGTGACATGAACCCACTGGGTGCCCTAGACTGAAACAGGCTGACGGCAGGGCCTTTGAATTTGGCAGTTTAGATCCACAAGGGCCCAGAAACATCAGGTGCAGTCTGACACCGTTTCAACTGTCCAGATCTCAAGTGGTGAAATTTATCATGGGACTTCTTGAGCCTCCTTGGATGAGCAGGATAAGGGCAGGAGAAAATAAGTACGTTAGCCGCGTGTATGTGGCCATATCCACTGCAGTTCCTGGTATTCAGCTTAGAGTCGACATCCAGGGCCACCAGAGTCACCCTGGAGAAGGGAAAGGTGAGGTATGTGCAGTTAGACATGGAGAGGTGGCATTTCCCAACGGAAAGAAAGCCACCCTCCCACCCAGGGAACCATCTGGCAGCGGGGCTGCAGTCACTCACCCTCCTATTTTTCTCAGTGCTAGAGATTGAATGCAGAGGTCCTGAGCCACTGAGCTACTTCCCCAGCCCTTTTTTTTCCTTCCCTTTTGAGGGGATTGAGTTGGTGTTGATTGCTAATAAGAGTACTATTAATTGCTAATAATAGCGATACTTAGGCAAAACAATAAAATCCTTTTTCTCTGACTCTGGGCTGTTAGCTAAGGCTGACCTTGCTAGCTAAAAGTTACGCGTTAGCTGGGGCAGGATTGTCATAGCAACTAAGATAAGATGCAGAGCAGTAAAAGTGGAAATTATCGACACCTGCACTTAGAAAAGAAAGAATTACACAGATCCTCACAAAAGTTTAGACCAAGTTAAAAGATGAAAAAGCAAGCTGCAGTGACCCAATATTGATTACTAATAACACAAAATAGCTAAAGCCTTAAAGCCTCTATACTTTAAAAGGCTATATTCCTGTGTCTTTCTTTTCCTTATTACAAAACAGACTTTCAACACAGAAAGTAACTGCTAGCATATAGAGATAAGAGATGCAGAGTCTTACCAAAGACACAGACAGTACAGGCTTTAAATTTTAAGAATAAAAATGAACAAGGAGCAATGTGGGCTTCTACCATGCAGCCCCCTGACCTTGCTAACTAAGTGACACATTTTGATCAGTGATGTCAGACCTGTCTGTCCTCATGAGAATGAACAATAAAGAAAGCTAACAAAAAGCAGAGATAACCGGCAGGCTAGCACCTGCTTCTGGTAGGAAAAAAAAGACTATTAGCCAGCAGGATAGGAAGGACAAGATAATAAATTCCTATATAAAGACTGAGGTTTCAAAGGCAAAGTATGTCTTACTTCTGAGACACCCTATTGTATCTCTCTCTGACATGGTGCTTTTTCTTATTTTGCTCTCCCCGCTTTTGCCTATAATAATAAAACCTTGCTTAAGCTTGCAGAAGTTCTGTTTTGTTTTGTTTTTCTAAACTAGCCAAAATAAGAACCCACAGCAACATTATCCCAAACTGTAACACTTTGGTCATGAAATAGGACTTCCCTGGGTTGCCAAAGCGGGCCTAATATTTGGGAACCTCTTCACAGCCTTCTGAACAGCTTGGGATGCAGGCAAGTGCCACCACTTTTTAAAAAAATGATATAATGTGTTAACTGAATCTACTCATTCTTTTTCTTCTTCCTCTTTTCTATTTCCTCTTTTTCTTTTCAACTCATAGCCTTTCTTTTTCTGTCTCTCTCCCTTCCTTCCTGTTTGTTGTTGTTCTTGAGTTTTTTGCTTATTCTGTGTTGTTTGTTTGTTCTTTGGAGTTTTGTTGTTTCTTTTTTCCTTTTTTTCTTTGTGGTAATGTGTTAATTGGATTTATTCATTCCATCTTTTTCTTCCCTATTTTATACTATTGCCTCATCTTTTTCTTCTACTCACATTTTCTTATGCCTCTCTTCCCTCATGTTTTTTTCTCTTTCTTTTTTTCTTTTATTCCTCTCCTTTCTTTTGTATTTTTATGTCCCATATGGTATAACCCTCTTTGAAACAAGTTTTCAGCATATTTTATGGTATTGCTTCCCTTTTGTAAGGGAAAGAGTTGTTTTCTACAACTCTGGACTAATAGAGTTGTAGAAAACATTTTTAATAAGTTTTTATGGTGTATTAGTATACGGTTTACTCTCAAGTACTTGAAATTACAAGTAATCACAACCTCCTCTCCATGTGCTAGGGATTGATCAAAACACCATGAACAGATAAATAAATTTTACTTAGGTGGCTGGCCTTGAACATTCACACAGTATTAAATACAAAGGAAGGAAGGAAAGAAGGAAGGGAAGGGAAAGGAAGGGAAGGGAGGGGAAGGGGAGGGAAAGGAAGGGGAGGGGAGAGAAAGAAAAGAAATGGAAGGAAGGAAGGAAAGAAAGAAAGAAAAGAAAGGAAGAAGCCGGGCATGGTGGCGCACGCTTGTAATCCCAGCATTTGGGAGGCTAAGACCGGAGGATCCGGGTTCGAGGCCAGCCTCAGCTACCTAGTGAGGCACTCCACAACTTAGTGAGACCCGGTTTCAAAATAAAGAATAAAAAATAGAGCTGGGGGTGTAGCTTGGAGGTAGAATGCCCCTGAGTTCAATCTGAGAGAGAGGTGTAGATCAGAATATACAAGAACTCTGGGACATCATTATGACAACAAACATAATACTTGCTGGCACTGAGGAAGGAGTAGGGATACAGGCTAATGGCATTGTTCTCTTGGAAGACTGCTTTGCAGTTTGTATTTACACTACAGACTGGTGAATTTGCCAAGGTCTTCACTGTGATTATGTGTATATTGCTGTTTAAACTTGTATATATGTATAAAAAGAAAAGACTTCACCTAGAGATTATTTTTGCAAAAAAAAAAAATACATTGCAAAAATAATTTTGTGGCATATTTCTAGTCCCTTTTTTCAAATGAACCAGTTATATTTTATTTTGACCTCAAATGTAGCATTTCAGAAGACAAAACGAAACAACTATTATCATGAGTGAACACTGTCAGAATTAACTTTACTGTTTAAGAAGTCAACTTCTGAAAGGAGTCATATGTCAAATATCATTTGGCTTACTTGGAAATACTAGTATCTTAGCTGGACGTAGTGGAACACACTTGTAATCCCAGTACTTGGGAGGCTGAGACAGAAGGACCCAGATTCACAGCTAGCCTCAGCAATTGTGAGGCTAGCACAACTTAGTGACACCCTGTTTCAAAATAAAGAATAAAAATAGGGCTGGGGGTATAGCTCAGAGGCAGAATGCCCCTGGGTTCCATCCCCAGTACCACAAAAAAAGAAGAAAAAGAAAAAAAGTACAATTGGACTGGGTGTAGCTCAAAGGTAAAATGCTTCTGGGTTCAATCCCTAGTACCACAAAAAAAAAAAAAAAAGAAAGAAAGAAAGAAAATACTAGTATCTTAAAATTATAAAAGTTATAATTATTTGGCCATATAGACATATAACATGCCACAAATCATTTCCACCATGCAAGGTATAGAAATTGGAATTTAAATTCTTGTAACTTTCTTTAATGACTTTTCCCCCCTTTGCATTCTTCTAGCCATTGTTTGGTCTGCTGATTTCTAAGCCACTCTAAGTAAAATTTATTTTGCCTCCCCCATGAAAATCTACAGGTTTGCTGGTAATTTGTAACTGCAGAGCACTTTTAATTGTGGCTTGAACTTTTAGTTAAGCTTCCATGGTATCTAATTTCCTAATTTTGTTGTTGTTGTTTTGAAAAAAGAAAAAAAAAAACTTATTCTGTGAGTGAGAGGTGCTTTGTTTGTTTCCTTCTTTCATGCTAGACTTTTCCTGGCAACATGTCCATTTTAGGCAGTGGCCATGAAACTACCAGCATTGAGCTACTCCTATTACATGCTAGGACCTGGCAGGGCCACTGTCATTATCTGAGTCCTTTTTTACAGAAGGGTGGTAGTCATTATATATGTGGATGAGAAAACAAGAGTAAACAGGCTTCTTAAATTTGTATTTTGTATCTTTTTTTTTTTCTTTTCTTTTCCTTGCCTTTCTTGAGGAAAGGTATAGATAACATGCTTTCACCCATCTATCTGGTGCTTTTGAATGACTAACTCAGTCTCTAAAGTTTTGTGAAAATACAAAGATCTAATGCTTTAACCAAGAAGTAAAGAGCAAGTGGCAAGTTTGAACAAGAGAACACCATGGGTGTAAGATCCAGGCTTGAGCATGTCATGATTGGAAGATGTTGGGATTATTGACCAAAAATTCTTTTAGATTAAATGCAAACCTTTCAAGGGCATTAAAAGAGCAAATCCTATGTGTACACACATACACACAAGGAGCCACCAAAACCATTTAGAAATATGATAGTGATGAAGGTGCTTGCCCTCCCACATATTCAAGGGCATTAAAAGAGCAAATCCTGTGTGTACACACATACACACAAGGAGCCACCAAAAACATTTAGAAATATGATAGTGATGAAGGTGCTTGCCCTCCCACATATTTCAGCTTCCTACATAGTTGCTTAATCACAAAATGGAGTGACACATGAATAGATAAGTAAGTCAGTGGAACAAAACTGAGAGTTCAGAAGCAAAAGCCAAGAATATGGAAAATTAACACATGATAAATATAAATTCCAGTTCAATGAAGAATGGAATTAGCATCAAAGGAGCTAGGAAAATATGCTATCCTTTAAAAAACAAATAAAATTAGATGTTTACACTGTGTACATTAAAGGTCTCATTGCAAGGAGAAAAAAAATGCTATCAACATTGAAGAAATTGAAGCCAGGCGTGGTGGCGCACGCTTGTAATCCCGGCATTCAGGAGGCTGAGACCGGAGGATCCAGGTTCGCGGCCAGCCTCAGCTACCTAGTGAGGCACTCCGCAACTTAGTGAGACTCGGTTTCAAAATAAAGAATAAAAAATAGGGCTGGGGGTATAGCTCGGAGGTAGAATGCCTCTGAGTTCAATCCCCAGTACCGAAAAAAAAAAAAAAAAAACATTGAAGAAATTGAAAAAAAAAAAAAACATAAAAGGGAGAAAATGTTTCTATGACTCAGGTCTGAAAAGAATTAAGCAAGTTGAAATCCAGAAATTATTAAAGAAAACTTTTACTAATTTTTCTTCCCCAAAATGAAAACCCTAAATGACAACAGATAAAGATGTATTCCAGGAAGCCAGGCATGGTGGCACACACTTGTAATCCCAGTACTTGGGAGGCTGAGACTAGAGGATCGCAGGTTCAAATCCAGCCTCGGCAATTTCGCAAGGCTTTCAGTAACCTAGTGAGACCTTGTTTCCAAATAAGAAATAAAATCTGGCTGGGGATGTAGCTTGGAGGTAGAATGCCTCTGGGTTCAATCCTCAGTACCAAAAAATAATAATTAGTATTAGTATTAGTATTAGTATTAGTAGCCAGGTGTGGTGGTGCACGCTTGTAATCCCAGTACTTGGGAGGCTGAGACAGGAGGATCACAGGTTCGAAGCCAGCCTTAGCTACTTAGTGAGGCCATCCTCAACTTAGTGAGACCCTGTTTCAAAATAAAGGTGGTTCCTACCTTAGAACCTGCTGGTTGTGGGCTAACCCTAAAGGTTTATTTCTTCCTCTAGGTTGTGCTAAAGATACATCTTTATCTTTTGTCATTTAGGATTTTCATTTTGGGGAAGAAAAATTAGTATTTTGGTCACAGTAAGGAAAAGGCTGACTAAAACATACCATGTTCATGAATTGGAAAACCCAAACTCTTAAGATGTCAGTTCTCCCAAATGATCTATAAATTCCACACAATACTAGCTTTTTATTTAAATTGGCAAATTGATTCTAAAATTCATATGCAAATGTAAAAAGATCTAGAATAGCCCAAACAACCTGGAAAAATAAAATAAAGTTGAAAAGTTAACACTATCTCTTTCAAGACTTACAAAACTACAGTAATCAAATATGTTAATAAAATAGAAAGCCCAGAAGAAGATACATAGATATATAAGCAATTGGTTTTCTTAAAAAAGTGCAAAGGCAATTCAGTGGAGAAAGGACAGTCCTTTCAGTAGATATCCATAAGCAAGAAAACAACCAGAGATATTACCTCTATTACCTCTAAAAAACTATAACTCTATTGTACTCGATGAAAAAAAAAAAAAAATCAGATAAACTGAAACTGAGGGCCATTCCACAGAATACTTAGCCAGTACTCCTCAAAACTACCAAGGTCACCAAAAACAAGGAAATTCTGAGGAACTGTCACAGTGTAGAGGGGTCTTAAGGAGCCAGAGTGAGTAATGCAATGTGGTGTCCTAGATGAGATGTTGCAAAAGAAAAAGGACATTGGGTAAGAAACAGTTAAATATGAAAAATATATGGACTTTAGTTCATCATAATGTATCAGGTACTGATTTATGAGTTGGGATAAATGTGCCACAATAACAAAATATTTAACAATGGAGGAAACTGGGAACAGGGTATATGGGAAAACTCTATTTTTTTTAACCTTGCTGTAAATATAAACCTATTCTAAAAAAAAAAAAAACAAATTATTGGGAAAAAAAAAAAAGATAATCCACAGACTTTTTGCTGAATAAAAGACTTGTATTCAGAATACATAAAGAAGGCTTAACATTTAAAAATAAGAGGGAACAGTTTTTTGTGTGGTACTGGGATTGAACCCAGTGGCTTTCTACCTCTAAGCTATACCCCCAGCCATATATATATATATATATATTTTTTTTTTTTTTTTTTTTTTTTCTAAACAGGGTCTCACTAAGTTGCTGAGGGCTTCACTAAGTTGCTGAGGCTGTTGTTGAACCTGCGATCCTCCTGTCAAGCATGGGATTACAGGCATGCACCACCACAACTGGCATACTTTTTTTTTGGGTGGGGGGGTTACTGAACTATTGAACTCAGGGGCATTCTACCTCCGAGCTATACCCCTAGCCCCCCTTTTTTTTATTCTTTATTTTGAAACAGGGTCTCACTAAGTTGCGGAGGGCCTCACTAGGTAGCTGAGGCTGACTGCGAACCTGATCCTCTGGTCTCAGCCTCCCAAATGCTGGGATTACAAGTGTGTGCCACTACGCCCAGCTGGCATACTTTTTTTTTTTTTTAATGGGCAAAGATGTGCACAGGCATTTACCAAGGAAGATATATGAGTGGCAAACAGGTATGTGTAAAGATGCTCAGCATCACTAATGATTAGGGGAATCATATTATAACTGCAGTTTAATTTACCCATTAGAATGGCCATATCAAGCACCACTGAGCATGTAGAAGAAAGGGCTGGATCTTGCTGATGCTGCTGGTAAGACTGCACTTGGAGCTATTATTTGGCAGTTTCTTTAAAAGGTAAACATATGTCTTCCCTATAAACCACCTACTCCATTCTTGGATTTTTTTTTTTTTTTTTTTTTTTTTTTTGGTACTGGGGATGATTGAACTCAGGTGCATTCTACCTCTGGGCTACACCCCCAACCCTACTTTTAATTCTTCATTTTGTAACAGGGCCTCACTAAGTTGCAGAGGGCCTCACTAGGTAGCTGAGGCTGGCCATGAACCTGCGATCCTCCTATCTCAGCTCCCAAGTACTGGGATTACAAGTGTGCCCCACCACACCCAGCTTTCCATTCCTGGATATTTATCTGAGACAATATAGGCACATATTTTTAAAATTCTCTGTATATTGTGATATTTCCACATCTTAAAAAAAAAAAAAAGAAACTTTCTGGCTTGGATGGGAGAACCCATAACTTAGTGGTTAGTCAATTTTTAAAGAGCAAAAGAGCTCTTTATAGTTAAGAGCCCATTGAAATTATTCAAACTATCTAATCCTAAACCATTACCCTACCTGACCTTGAGAAATTCCAAAATGAGCAGTAACTGACACCCTCTCCTCACTTCTGCCAGTATTTTAAATCAAAAAAGTCAAGGAGGCACCACCATCCCAGTGTCCAACCTCTATCAGTTAGAGAAGCTGAATCACCCTGGACACACAGGGTAAAGGATTTGTCAGAGAGACCACAGGATCTGGTTGAAAAATTTCTGTGCACAGTGTAAGGACTGCAGGAAGGGTTTTCAGGGACGACTGTGGGTACAAAGTAGGTGAGAACAAGGACAAGCTGAGACCCTGGGGTGTTCTCACCACCTGCAGCCAATGAGGGTGTACTGTGGAAGAAGTTGGCACCCTTCCTCACAGAGCTAATCACATACCTGTCCCAGGTGTAGAAGAAGCCAAAGGAGCAACCAGGGAAAGGTGGGGAAACCGCATTTCCAGCTGCAGCTTCATGCCCAGAAGGGGAGCCAGCAGATAGGCCAGAACATGTGTGAGCTACCATAGCTCCTGTCCTGAATTACCACCTGCCAGGATCACCAGAAAAGGTTCCTGCTTCACTTTCACCCTCCAAATTCAGATCAAAATATCGGAGACCCACCCTAACCAGAAACATCCAGGGAAGGGGATACTGGGAAACAAAATTCAGTCTCGCCTAGCTGACACTTCACACAGCCACAACTCAAATCTACCCCTGTCTCCCTGAGGACACCCTCTGCCCAATTGTTTTCCTGGACTCCAGGAGCAGCCTCCTAATGGGTCTTTATTTCCATTCTTGCTTTGCACTGGAAGCTAAGGGTCACTTTTCCAACAGAAGTCACCGTGTAACCGACTATTGCCGTCGGTGTTTCTCTGCCTTTACTCCTGTCCCTGTCCCATTCTCAGTCTGTAGCCTTCGCCTCGCACTCCTTTTCATCTTGCTTGTTTTCTGAGCTGAGCGCAGGAATTGTTGGCTAACCACAAGAATTGACTCAAAGCCACTGAGCGTCCTTGTCCCAACAACGTTAAGAACATGCCTGCACATGAGCCAACCAACTCCAGATAATCTGATTCGAGTTTTTCTAGGAAATGCTTATTTTTGCATGAAGTCCCTGACCGGTCCTGACCTGTCCTGACCGGTCCTGACCGGTCCTTCAAACACCCTACACCTCCCCCAAAAGATTTGAGAAGGGAGAACTTGACGTATTAGTCTGGCCCCCGGGTTGCTAGGACTCTCAATAAAACTTTCTTTTTTCCTAACACCCGTCACTCGGACATTTATTTTTCGCGTCACAGGCTTCCAAAGCCGAGTTCAAGCACGACTTGCGCCCCCTTCCCTCCCCTAGCCTCGGTCCCCTCACGCCGAGTCGGCCCAAAGAACTCTGTTTCCCGTCGGGCCCCGCGCGACGGGCCGGCGCTGCCGCAGGGCACCCTGGGAAGCGTAGTCCGCGCTCCCAACGTCGCTGTCGGAGCCCCGCCCTCCCAACATGGCGGCGCCCGCGTCCGGCGCGTCCGTTCGCTTCTAGCTTTGTCGGGGGCGGGGATCTGGGCTTTAGGCTGTAAGTGGGGCTGGCGGCCGGGGATCCCGGGAGGGACGTGGGCAGCGTAGAGACCGGGCGGCCATAGCGCGTCCGGGCGGGCGTCTCGGTGGTCGCGTCCCTAGGCCCCGTGGTGACTTGGTGGGCTGAAGGGCTCGGGCCCCGGCCGTGGGATAAGGGAAACGGGAGTCCAGACTTGGAACTCGAGGCCAGACTCTCGAGTTCCCGTTTCTTGTGCTTTTCTTCCGAGAACTGAGTTGGAAAGGCTAACAATTGCATTTCAGTGCTTCCTGTAACCTCGAAACTTGCTCGGCGCTGTGTATTTCTGATCTCCAAGTGAGCGTTCGCCACACTCGATGTAAAACTATGAGCAGGACACCTGGGTCCACAGGGCCGATGTTCAGATCAAGGGATAGGTACAGGAGGTCCTTTGGAACGGCAT
Source organism: Graphiurus murinus (assembly GCA_004027655.1). NCBI lineage: Eukaryota > Metazoa > Chordata > Mammalia > Rodentia > Gliridae > Graphiurus > Graphiurus murinus. The sequence continues at coordinate 12,841 of PVLC010019890.1, read as the reverse complement.
CATCTTACTGGCAGTCTTTCTTCCCCCAGGAGACTTTCTCCCGGCTCTCTTTGGAGACAGTGTACTCACCTGCTATACAGAATAATTTGATCCACTTAAGTATCATAATGTAGTGCAAGGTCCTGAAGACTGAAAAACAGATTTTAGTGAGGGAGTGATGTTCCCAAGGCCTCCGTCAACTCTTGGAATCTAGGATTGGCTTTGCCGTCCCAGAGGAGGATTAACTTTCATGATGGGTTTTCTTTTTTCACTAGTGACGTGACTGTGCCTTTTTAAGAACAGCTATCATTTATTGTGGGCCAAATTCTGTGTACTAAGGGCCTTCTTTTATTATGTCGTTTGCTATTTAATCGACCTTGTGCGACACGTGATATCACATGTACCTTAAGAAAAACGGGTTAGCTGGGAGTGGTGGCTCACGCTTGTAATCCCAGTACTTGGGAAGCTAAAACAGGAGGATTGCAGGGTCGCAGCCAGCCTCAGTTACTTATTGAGGCCCTCCGCAATTTACTGAGACCTTGTTTCAAAATAAAGAATAAAAAATAAGAGCCGGGCGTGGTGGCGCAGGCTTGTAATCCCAGCATTTGGGAGGCTGAGACCGGATTCGCAGCCAGCCTCAACTACTACCTAGTGAGACACTCAGCAACTTAGTGAGACCCTATTTAAAAAATAAAGAATAAAAAATAGGGCTGGGGGTGTATCTCCGAGGTAGTATGCCCCTGGGTTCAATACCCAGTAAGGGCGGGGGAGGGGGCAGGTTAAGTCACCTGCCCAAGGTCACACAGGTTGATTAGAATCCTGGAAAGGATGAAAAACGTTGAGATTTTGCTGCTTCACAAACAATACTGTTACATATTTTCTAAAGAACAATAGCAAAATAGTTACCCCTGAGTGTAAATAGGAAAATTTGGGAAGAACTTACTTTAAAATGTAAAAAACATATGTATAACATGTAATTTTTTTTTTAAGGATAGTAATTGTGTTTCACAATGTTTGGGGACCTATTTGAAGAGGATTATTCCAGTGTGTCAAATAATCAGTATGGAAAAGGGAAGAAATTAAAGACTAAAGCTTTGGAGCTACCTGCTCCTAGAGAATTCACCAATTTAAGTGGAATCAGAAATCAGGGTGGAACCTGTTACCTCAATTCCCTTCTTCAAACTCTTCATTTCACACCTGAATTCAGAGGTATGCTATATTACATGCATTTGAATAGTAGTAGGTACCATCCACTTTACATGTAATTATACAAAATCACAAATAGACAAAGTATCTAGAAAATGTATCCCATAGTATGTGGTAATTGTTGCAAATGTAAAACAAATTGGTGAGTCACTCTACAGAGAAATGTGAAGCTTAAGTTATTTCAAATATGTTGTGTGATGATAGTAATGTTTAATAACAATAAGGCAGTATACTTTTCTATTTTGTGTGTGTGTTTATGTTACTGATTATTGAACCCAGGGGTGTTCTACCTCTCAGCAACATCCCCAGCCCTATTTTTTAACTTTTTTTTTTTTTTTTTTTTTGTACTGGGCTTTGAACTCAGGGGCATTCTGCCTCTGAGCTACACTCCTTTCCCTTTTTATTTTGAAGCAGAGTCTCACTTAGAGTTGCTGAGGGCCTTCCTAGGTTGCTAAGGCTAGCTTCGAACCTGCTATGTTTCTGTCTCAGCCTCTCAGGTACTGAGATTACAGGAGTACACCACCACATCCATCTCAATTCTTATAATTTGTGTGTGTGTATGTATATGTTATTGGGGATTGAACCCAAAGGTGCTCTGCCACTGAGCTATACCCCCAGCCCTTTTTATTTCTTTTTTTGAGACAAGGTCTCACTTGAGTTGCTCAGGCTGGCTTTCAGCTTTCATTCCTACTGTCTCAGCCTTCAAAGTACTGGGATTATAGGCTTAATTTCTATAATTTAAAAAACAACATAAAGACAATTCTGTCTGAGTAGTAGACTTCTTTATTATTAAGTTATTTATATTTTTTACTTGAAAATATTCTCTAAAGTAACAAACACTTAAACCAGAGTTACCCATACAATTATATTCTTTTAGAGTGGAGAGGAATGTCACATTTTTATACACAAAGTCTTTCATCTGCATTTCTGAAATCCAGAAAGTTCTGGCACTGATCTGGTCTGCCCTGAGCTTGTTCAGCTTCAGAATTTGATGCTGTGCTATTCAGAGTCTTGTCTCACTTGGGTGAATATTCAGACAATCCTTACAGGACTATTAATCTGCTTGATTAGTGTACACTGTCTGTCCCAGACCCTTCTGAGAAGAAAAAGTAATGTATATAATACTTCCTTCATGTTGTCTTTCAAAGACCCAAGGATTTTATGTAAGGGATTTTGTATAAAGACAGAAACCCACTCCTTCTAGCTATATTAAGAAGGGATTCATTGTCAGGATAAGAGGACTCTCTCAGACCAATAAGAAGCAGCCAGCCTGACTTCATGGTTCCTTGATTTCTTGCCCCTGTCCCCTGCATGTTTGTCCCAGTGCCATCTCTACAACCCTGCTTCCTCCACAGGGCTCTTAGCACCTGCATTCCTTTTGATTCCAGCATGAGGGTTACTTTGCCTTCACCAGACCCTGATTTGGGGCCCCAGTGTCACATGACTTTGTAGCTCGGATCTCCACAGGATCTCTGTAGTCAGGGCAAGCATCCTGACTGACCCCGTTATCTGAGTGCCACATTCCCCTTCCCATCAGGTCTTCTGTTGCTTCTAAGCCTGGAAAGACCTCCTCCTCTAGAGATTTAGTAAAGATTTACCATTGTCGCCTTCCCAGGGCCATTCTAATGGATTGGACTGCATGTAGGATTTCCCTGACTCTATTGTCTCCATAAAGATATCTTCCTGATGCCATCGGTAATTTCAGCTATAATAGGCAGATTCCTGAGGGAGAAAATTTTTCCAGGTTTTAATATCATTGAAGTTAAAAGCTTAAAGTAGAAAAATGCCTCAGGAAGAGACTAGGAGGAAGGTGAGGGAGTGGGGCAGGTCACGGAGAGTACCAGGAGACAAGAGCAGGGCTGGGAGATGCTGGTCAGCTTCCCCTTGCTGACCAAGCAGGCACGAGGTTTGACGTCATAATGTGGGATACACATTTCCTGTACAGCTTAGCATGATCCTGATACTGACAGAAGAGGGCATATAACGTAAAAAGGATAAGGACTAGCAAAACACTAGGGGAGAAACATTTTGGAATTTTTTTGAAGAATATTTTTGGGAGTATGACTTGATTGAGTTCCAGTGAACACCTGGTACAGCGTAGCTAAGAGTAGTGATTATAAAAGTCTTCATATGGTTTGTACTTTAACCTGTAGGTTTGTAGCTTGTTTTTGCCTAGTCCCAGCACAGAATATAACATCGTTAACTGTGTCAGTAGGGCAACAGTGGCCTTTCAATGAGGAGACACACCCATTCCTTATTTCCCTGGAGTATGTATCAAAGTTTCTCGGAATGAATTCTTACCAGAACTTCCGAAAGATTCAGATATACCCGACTAGGTGACAGACCTACATGTTGAATTATTTTTAAAATTCTGGAGATTGACCCACGGCTGCCAACCTTTTTTTTCCAGCTAAGATGTTTAAGATGTCTAGAAAAGAGTTTTCAAACAAAGAAAAGGAAGGGCACAATCAAGGTAAAAGGTGACTCTGCCGATGAGAGGCTGATTGGCAGTCTCACCTATGGTATTTAGATACACACCTGCAGCACTTCTGTATTTTCTAAGATTCCTCATGCCTTTGGGATCCCACTGCCAGAGGCCATGGGAAACAATCAGATTTGAGGTGACTGTTAGTAGTTTTTTGTGCATAAATGAATGATTATTTTCCTGTTTGGGGTTTCCTATACTGAAACCCTTAGCATGCCACTTTATTTTCTTAGAGTCAGCGCTAAAAATGTTACAAGAAAGCAAAATGTGTTGATGAAGGATGTAAATATTATCCTAGTCATATTTCTAAATCCTTAACTGATTTAACTTACTGATGGTCTTGGCTTTCTAAACATTTTTCTAAAATGAAATTATGTCATTTACATGTCTGATTCTCCTTTTTTTTTTGTTGTTTAGAAGCTTTATTTTCTCTTGGTCCGGAAGAGCTTGGTTCTTTAGAGGATAAGGATAAGCCTGATGCAAAGGTATTAAATCTGTGACTTACTGGAGTGTTTTGGAGTATTCAAATGTTTTTTAAGGAAGGAATTAAGTTCCTTGTTATAAAAAACAATAACTTTATTACCAAGTATGCTTTTTATTTTCAGAAAGTGACTTGGCCTATACTCTATTAGAAATGAAATTTTTCTTCCAAAAATGAATTACTTTTCCAAGTATAATGCTGCTATTAATTTATAAACATGCTTCACTGCTATATTTCTTCTTTCTTCTGATGGAGATATTTGCAAATTGGCTAATACTAGCCTACCCGGTCATCTACTCACTGCACTTATTTGCAACAGTAACAACTACAGTCCCCCAAAAACAGAGAACAATAGTATTTCAATTTGATATTCTGGAAATACATTGAGTAAGGAATTGGCTTATTATTTAGTATGTTACTATTGTGAAGTTGTACTTAAAGTGCAGATCTAATCTCCCTGCTTAAACCTCATTCAGAATTCTCTCTTCCTTTTCAGACTCAAATCTGTACTTTGTAACAGAAGTGTTTCAAGATACAGCCCAGTGCTTCTCTAACCAGCTATGTAACAAAGGACTTTTTGTGGAATTTTTTTCTCCCCAATCTGTTGCAGATCAATACTTTTATAGCATTTAAATTATATATATTATATATATATATCATGGGAATGTAAAATTGCCATAAAACTTTCTAGATGCTTCTTCTCCCTCTCAGTCCTTAAAGTCCGGCCTGCAGACCAGCCTTTGAAAGACATTGTTCAATCTGCCTGGGCCCCCTGCACCTTGACTTAGGCAAGAACAGGCCTGGAGCCAACAGAGAGGGAGGCAGGGCGTGACCAGCTGGTAAAGTGGCAGAACCCGAGAGCAAGATCTGTGTGCCTGCAAATTCCTACATTGATCTATAGGAATAGATCTGTGTTGGAGATATTTTAGGGAAAGAAGGAACAATTAGAGATTCTAACTGCTATCAGTCTGTGATCATGTGGGAGGTTTATTAGGACCTGTGTTAGTATTATTATTGATCTGAACTCTGTCAAAGTAGAAAACTCCAAATAACTCAAACTTTTTGGATTGGATTAAGAGTTTTCAAATAACTGAATCTTAATTATTTCTCCCTTTATGATGAGAAACTTATAAACTTTCTCCTCCATCAACTAGGAAAGGTGAGAAAACTAGTATGCAGCTCTTTTAAAAAGCCTCACTCAGCACTTGAGAGCTCGTTGAAACACATTTGTTTCTCGTCCAGGTTCGAGTCATACCTTTGCAGTTGCAGCGCTTGTTTGCTCAGCTCCTGCTCCTGGACCAGGAGGCCGCATCCACAGCAGACCTCACCAACAGCTTTGGATGGACCAGTGATGAGGTATGAAGATCTCCAAGGAAGCAGCCAGCAAGAGAGGAGCGTTAACACTGGTTTAACAAGTTATCTGACATCCTTTAATTTTGTCTTAGGGCCTTAATATGTTTGAATGTTTCCTTCTCACATAAAATAATTTTAAGCATATTTTTAGCACTTGCCATATACAAGTTTTTATGACTGCCTGAGATTTGGGGTTCAGGTGAAGGTTGTAGATACAGGGAAAAGTACAGGAGCTGAGTTGCAATTTCTACCTTAAAAATCATTGGAAGCCGGGCGTGGTGGTGCATGCTTGTAATCCCAGTACTTGGGAGGCTGAGACAGGAGGATCCGGGTTCGAGGCCAGCCTCAGCTACTTAGGAGGCTCTCCACAACTTAGTAAGACCCTGTTTCAAAATAAAGACTAAAAAATAGGACTAGGGGTGGAGCTTGGAGGTAGAATGCTCCTGGCTTCAATCCCCGGTACCGCACACACACACACAAAAATCATTGTATACTCTATGCTACATGGGAATTAGTTAATGTTTATGTGGCACACTGCTCATCAGATTTTTAATCTTTAGCTAGCAATGATGGACAAACTAAGTGGTGATTGTTGGAAATGCTGTCTGTGTTTGTGACGTGCTTTGTTTGAATCTGGGTGTTCTAATTGGAACGTTTGCTTCAGTCACAGCTGTTCTTGGAAGGCCTTTTCATTTTCTCTGGCCTGATCTGCTTGCCCCAACTCTTCATTTTCTTCCTGTATCTTACTGGATGTACTTTCTCTCAACCTTTGTTTGAACCCCTGAAAGATATTCCACTACATACACTAAACATTTGTCAGCAATGAGTAAGGATGCTTGTTGTCAACATTGATAAGATGTTAGCTATACAAATTAAGATAAATTCAGTCTAGCATTTTTTATGGAATAGTTGTCTTCCTGCAAAGACAGGTATGAGAGACTGTCACAGAATTTAAAGAGGCAATGGTAGTGGAAGCTGTTATGTTGCCTTCAACAATAAACTCCAAACCAGGAGTACTTACCTAGGTGATACAACACTCTGCACTTAAAGTAGGGTGATAATACATTACCTTAACAAATGTGTTAAATTCAGATGTAGGGCTGATGCTTTGAGTTAATTCCATTTTCCTTCCCTTAAAAAAAAAAAAAAAAAAAAAACCACTTTGAGATATAACTTACATGCCATAAAATTCACCTTCAAAGGGTACAATTCAACTTTTTTAGTTTTTGTTTTTGTGGTACTAGAGGTTGAACTCAGGGGCATTCTACCTCTGAGCTACACCCCCAGTCCTATTTTTTATGCTTTATTTTGAAACAGGGACTCACTTCTTTGCGGAGAGCCTCACTAAGTAGCTGAGGCTGGCCATGAACCCGGATCCTCCGTCTCAGCCTCCCAAGTACTAGGATTACAAGCGTGCTGCTTTTTTAGTTTTTCAGAGTTACACAACCATTACTAAGTACCATTCATTTTAGAAACATTTTCATGACCCCGAAAAGAAGGCCCGTTCCCATTTGCAGTCATTCCCCATGCCCCTCTCCCTCCAGTTCTGTCTCTTTGGATTTGCCTGTCCATATTATTCATGTTCATTGCTTTTTGCTGCTGAGTGATATTCTAGTGGGTGGATATGCCACACTGTATCTTGTAATCTAGTCCTTAGTGGTAAATTTCCCTTTTTTATAATGAGCTTTCACTGATTTGCTGATTTTATACTTCTTAACTCTATGGAAACCGTTTTCCTTTTCTTTTTTTAAGTAAAACCTTATAGAAAACCCTCTAAGACTGGACGTGCAGTGGTCGGAGAAGGTCTCCAAGGCACCTTTGCCAAATGAAGGGTTGTTTAGAAACAGCGTAAAAACTGCCACAAGTTTTCTGCCCCTCAGAGCCACTACTATAGGACACATTTACAGCTTTGAGCATCTTGTATTTTAAAAAGACAGAAAGAAGCCGGGCGTGGTGGCGCACGCTTGTAATCCCAGCATTCGGGAGGCTGAGACCGGAGGATCCGGGTTCGCGGCCAGCCTCAGCTACCTAGTGAGGCACTCCGCAACTTAGTGAGACTCGGTTTCAAAATAAAGAATAAAAAATAGGGCTGGGGGTATAGCTCGGAGGTAGAATGCCCCTGAGTTCAATCCCC
>PVLC010019889.1:0-29958 GCA_004027655.1 Graphiurus murinus | reverse complement strand
AGGGAGGAGAGGGGAGGGAGGAGGGGAGGGGAGGAAAGGAGGAGAGAAATATTATCCAGGGACTAGATATACCCCAGTCACCTATATCTCCCTATGAGGCCACACCTGCTGAAGTTTCCACCATCTCTCAATGTCATCTGCTGTGATCTCATCAATGGTTAATCCACTGATAACATCACAGTCTTATGATCCACCCACTTCCCAAAAGCCCGGACTCTGGACTTTGCTGCATTGAGGAACAAGACTTCAACACGCAAGCTGTTCCAGATCCAAGGGAGATCCAGATCCAAGTCCATAGATGAGAAGAAAATGATAAACCAAGCAAAGCACAATGCTCAGGGTGTAGTCCTTAGGGGAAATGGATCAGTTACTTCTGGGAAGGCAGACACCATGAAGAGCTCCCTTCCCAAAGTTGAGAGGCTGTGAGTGACCAACAGAGAGGTTACGTGTGTGTGCATGCGTGTTTCATGTGGATGTGTGTGTACTCACATATAAATACACTCGTGTCAAGATTTTACCTACTAATTTCAATAAAACTCCAGTCCTTTCCTTTTTGGCTAATTTTACGGACAGTGGAGTTTTCCTAAGTTTTAGTACAAAACTTTGGATTTGGAAGGAGAAAAACCAGTTTCATAATTCTTTAGTGGGAATTTGATTCAGGGCCAAAATAATTTCTAGTGATTATTTTTTTCTCTCTTCTCAAAATAGAGCTTGGGAAATTAGGAGTCTTTCTTCCTGAGATCAAACATATATATTTTGGTTCCCTAGATTTTATCATGGTATAAACACCTACAGGAGATATAAATGTTGTGAAATTCCCCAGTAGCTGGAAGGCAGAAGTACAGGGGGGAATTTTTCAGGATTCATTTTGACAGCAGGGGAGGCAGGAATGACATTTGATAACTGAGTCTCAAGGGGAGGGAATGAGTCAGGTGTTTTTAAAGAAGCAGAGCAGAATATGTATCAGAACAAGGAAAAGGCAAGATATGTAACTTTTGTTACATAAGACAAAGGAATAGAAAGCTGATTTATGGTCAAGGAAGGTGCTTTACAAAATTGTAGTGGACTTAAAAAGACTATTTTTTAAAGTGCACTACAAGGGTCAAGCTATGTTTAAAAACAAAACAAAACAAAAACACCCATTCGTTCTTGCTCAAATAACAAATAAATAAAATTAAAACTGAACAGAATGAAGACCTCGGCTCTTTTTTAAAATGCATGTAGCCTGTTCTAGTAGGGTCTTTGGGCGCCATCTAGTGGCCAGAGAGAGGAAGGCAACTAAAAGTGACAAAAACTGTTCTGGTATTTCCTACATAGGAAAAATTAATATACTGAGATAGTTAAGTTTTAAAAATATGGAATTAGTATATAAATTTAGTATTAAAAATAGTATTTGTTGGCATAAACAAGGTGATTTTTGGAAGACAGGGGCTTCTGCCTCTCAGTTTTTGCTCAACCTTCATTAGATTTGCTCAATCAAGTACACTAGAATGGCATCTAGTATATTTATAAACCTTATGTGACTTTTTGAAACAAAATAAGTAAGTAGAGACAAAATTATAGGATTCCAAGGATATATAATGAATACATTTGTTTATGATATCCATATGAATGTATCACATCTACCTACATTTTTAAAGAGGCTGATGCAAGCTTTGCACATCATATTAGAATTCACCCTAAAACATTGCCACAGTGTATATTTCTCAAAAATCATTTCAGGAGTTGCAAATCATTTTCAGAGTTGCAAACGAAGGGTCAGAATTTGTATACTTGAGTCTTATCTGCTTATATTTTTTTTCACATTTTCAGGGAAAGAGATGAACATGTATTGCACCTTTCTGATGAGCAAAGTGTGTTATATATTAACTTATGCAATCTCCCACAAAGAAAAGTTGGATAGGTTAATAACCTGAAGCTCAGAGACTTAAACAGTTGTAAAGCCTACCCAGTTTTCTGGCTTTAAATCAACCCCATAATAATCTGGCAGATGTGGTAGGCTTTCTTTATTTGTGGCATGTGTACAGCTAAATCTCCATCCTCTTTCACAAGGTTCTTAAACTAAGCTTATCGTTTTGGTGCCACTCTTTGGGACCAGGAAATTAGTTTAAGGTTAGACATGCAACCTATTTACGGCTAAGGAGACAGAGAAATGGTTTTCTAAAACAGAATTATTATCCAGGACAAAAAGGAACATAGAAAGAAGTGGTCTCTTTTCTGCCTGTTGACATTGGTTTCTGATGATGTGATGCCAGGAACTGCTTCAGTCATCTTGTGACCATGAGATGAATGAGTCACAAAGAGTCCCAGTACTTGGGAAGTTGAGACAGGAGGATCACAGGTCTGAGACTAACCTCAGCAGCTTCGCTGAAGCAACTTAGTGGAACTCTGTTTTGAAATAAAAAAAAATTTAAAAAAGGGTTGGAGATGTAGCTAGGAGGTAGAACACCCCTGGGTTCAAGTCTCTGTACCAAAAAAAAAAAAGAAAAAAAAAAAGTAAAAAGAGAACAAATGGGTTATCCTACCTTGAACTTTTTATCTTATAGGCAGTAATTTTTTTTTGTTTGTTTGTTTGTTTTTTTGGCAGTACTGGGGATTGAACTCAGGGGCATTCTACCTCCGAGCTACACCCCCAGTCCTATTTTTTATTCTTTATTTTGAAACATGGTCTCACTAAGTTGTGGAGGGCCTCACTAGGTATCTGAGGCTGGCCTCGAACCCGAATCCTCCTGTCTCAGCCTTCCAAATGCTGGGATTACAAGCATGTGCTACCACGCCCGGCAGTAATGTTCTTTTAATATCTATCTAAAGATGATTTTTCAGTTGCTTGCAATAGAAAATATCTTAGCTAAAACCTGTAAGTGGAATATAAGAAAGAAATCATCAGAAATATTAGTTTATACACTATTGGAAGAGAGAATTAGTACAAAAATGAGTCTTCTTTTTTTTTTTTTGAAAATGAGAGATGTTATCCTGAATTTTATCAAATCAACAAATGTCATGTTGGAAAGAAAGTCTAGTAAAATATATTTGATGAATTTTAAATTGAGACAAGGAGAAGTGAGATTTCACCAAAATAATAGTTAAAAAAAAAGACAAAAAACCGGAAACTCTGCATACCACATTACAGATGCCGCATGTTAATAGACTCTTAAAGCTAAGCTGTAGTAACTTTCTCAAGTGCTCTCTTATATAAATGGAAAAATACGTAAGTCAAACTTCAGTATAAAGAATATATTTTGTACTGAACTTGGGGTGCTCAAATGTTTTTATACATTGGTGTAAGAAGTTAATCCAAATTAATTTTTCTGCCAGAAGGTAGGGTTGTTTCATCCAAAGGTGAATTTTCCACATTGAGTTACAAATTAAAATCACAAATTATGTTTCCTCTACAAAATACACTGATCTACTTTTTAGTTCTTTACTTTAACTTTCTGGAAAGCAAATCAGAATAACTAGGAACAAAACTTCAAACCGAAGTGAAAATTAAACATGAAATTGTTTGTTGTTTTAGTTCAAAGGGAAAAGTGAAAATAATGGGGAGACTTGCAAACTTAATTGGTGTTGATTTCAGTAATTGTGAAATTATTGGAAAAATTTACATGAAAATATTTGGAAATTGTAGCTATTTATATTGTACTGTTTTACAAAGAATACAGTGTGCAAAACACACAGCAAAACAAGCTGAAATGTGAGCTACTTTCGGGATGAAATTTAGATCTCTATCATTTCCTCCTGAATAACTGGCTTTCTGATAGGAGATTTTAAAAGTACCCATTTAACTTTTCTCTTCCGCTTTCTTTGGGAGTAGTAACTGGTGGCACGGATTGACTAGGAGTTTTAGCACCATCAGTCATCTTGCCAACTCTTGCCACTTACCCTACATCACTAGAGCCGCCCTGTGCCCCATTCAATCAGCTTTTAATAACATTGAGTTTTTCCTGCCTTGGGCTTATGAAAATGTCCTTGGCCATTGGATATAATTCTGGGGAGGCAGCTCTGCCAACCTTCTACCGTCTCAAAACTAGAGTTGTTTTTGCCACTACTTTGCTGTGATTAATTATGTAACAAATTTCAGGTCTGAAAGAATTAATGTGTGAAAAACATCTTTTTCTTGTAGCTAAGAGACTTTCCCAGTATTTGTTTTTTTTTTTTTCTCACAGACACTATCAAAGTATGATAACAAAGTGTGTATTCATTTTCACTAACTTCATATATATTTATGTTTAACTCTTTATAATTATGTCATAAAAATAACAAATCAGGCAATAATTATCATGATCACAACACTTTATTGAGGTTATTATTATTATTGTTATAATAATGTATAAACACTCTATTGAGGTTATACATTATTATTCCCATGTACAGATAGAGAACTTGAGTCTCCATAGAACAACTTCTCAGGTATCATGTAGCTGTCAGGTCGAAGAGGAACTGACACAAAGAACTCTGACAAATAAGCAGACTTAATTTCTTTCTTCTGCTGAGACAATAAGTATATTTAATTAGCTTGTTAAAAATGTCATAAAAAGATCACTCATACATTGCTGGTAGGAATATCAAGTAGTACAGCCACTTTGGTAAACAGTTTGGCAATTTCTTATAAAAATGAAACATGATAGCCATGTGGCCAGACAATATCACTCTTGGATATTTAGTCCAGAAAAATGAAATCTGTAGGCAAATATTCACCAATAACAAACTACCTGAAAAAGAAATCAAGAAAGCAATTCTATTTATAATAGCTACTAAAAATACCTATGAATAAATTTAACCATCAAGGTGAAAACTCTATGATGAAAACTGCATTATACTGATAAAATGAACTGAAGAGGACAGAGAGAGAGAAAGAGAGAGGGAGAGAGAGAGAGAGAGAGAGAGAGAGAGAGAGAGAGAGAGAGAAAGAAAGAAAGAAGAGCTCTCTCATGTTCCTGGATTGGAAATGTATATACTGACTAAAGCAATCTACAGACTCAATGCAATGCCTATCAAAACACCAACAATCCTAACATATGGAACCAGAAAAGGTCCCAAAGCAATCCTGAGCAAAGAACAAAATTGGAGACATCACAATACCTGACTTTAGAACAAACTATAAAGCTATGTAACCAAAACAATATGGTACAGGCAAAAAATTAGACATCTAGAATAGAGAACCTAGAAATAAATTCGTGTATTTACAGTCAACTGATTTTCAACAAAGGCACCAGAATATACTTTAGAAAAGGACAGTTTCTTCAGTGGTTTATATTGAGGAAAGGACATTCACATGCCCCTCTGCAAGAGACTGACAGTAGCCCATTTCTTCCAACACATACCAAAACCAGCTCACAGTAGATTAAAGACTTAAATGTAAGAACAGATCCTGTGATACCACTAGATGAAAGTTTATAGAAAATGCTTTGTGACATTGGTCTGGGCAAAGTGTTTTTTGAAAATGACTCTAAAATTAAAAAACAAGGAAAAGACAACAAAAGCAAAAGTTGACAAATGGGACGACATCAAACCAAAAAGCTCCAGGAAGCTGAAGCTCTGGCCAGCAGAGTGCGGAGACACCTAAAGGACACAAGGAGAAAATATTTGCAAACTATTCAACTGGCAAAGGACTAAGAGCCAGAGTACATAAAGCACTCATACAATTCAAGGGCAAGAACAAAAACAAACAAAAAGTTGATTACATAATAGGCGGATGATCTGTTTAGACATTTCTCAAAAGAAGATATACATATGGCCATCATATATGTATGAAAAAATGCTCAGCATCCTCAGGAAAATGCAAATCAAAACCAGGAAATAGCACCTTGTCCCAGTTACAAGGACTGCAATCAAAAAGACAATAACAAAACCTGGCAAGGATAGAGAGAAGGGGAATTCTCAAATACTGTTGGTGGGAATAGAAATCAGTTTAGACATTTTGGAAAATGGTGTGGAGGTTCCTCAAAAAAATAGAGAAAAAAAAAAAAACAACCTCTGCCATATAACCAAGCAATCCTACTGAGTACACCTCCAGAGGAATCAAAATCAGAGTGTGAAAGAGAAATGTGCACTCCCACGTTTATTGTGGCACTGTTCACAATAGCCAATATATGACGTCAACCTACATGTCCATCAGTGGGTGGGTGAATAAAGACGATATACTGTATGTACACTATGGAATATTATTCAGCCATAAGATATAGAATTCTGTCATTTGCAGTCATGTGGATGGAACTGAAGGACATTCTGTTAAGTTAAATAAGTCAAGCACAGAGAGACAAATACCGCAATGTCTTCCCTATATGTGGAGGCTAAATGTTGATGTCATAAAAATAGAAGTAGAATAGTGCTTACCAGAACAGGTTGCAGGGGGAGAAAATTCGAAGAGGACATCAAAGAATACAGAATGGAGGCTGGATAGGAGAATGAACTCCTAAAATTCTAACACACAGGAGGGTGGCCATGGTTGACAACAGTTAATTGCATCTTTCAAAATAGCTGGTTGGATTTTGAAGTCCTTAAGACAAAGAAATGAAAAATGTCTCAAGCAAGGGATATGCCAGTTACCCTGACCTGATCATTATACATTGTATACATGTGTTGGAATGTGTCATGCTATACCATAAATATATACAACTTTTATGTATCAATTAGAAATCAAATATATATATAATTATTATATATATAATTTCAGGTAATCTTGTTCTCTGGATTAATCAAAATTATAATTTTTTTTCACATACCTAGTAAAAGTCAACTAAAATCTCTACATGTACTTTTAGCCACAAAATTAAATAAGATAAAAGGATAAAGTTTTATTTACCAAATAAAGCTATGCAGGCTCTGGCTCACTGTTTTTATTGTTATTATTGCTTCTACTAAGAAGTGAATCAGTAACACTGTGTCTTTGTGCTATACAGACCTGCATTATGCCATGTTTTTTTTTTGAAGTGTGAAAAGAAATTCCTTAATGATATAGCTTTCTCTTACATTAATTTATTATCTCAGCCTCTGCTTATATGACTGGCTTTCATTCGCTTTGTGTGACACTGATTTATAAAATATGTCCCAATTTGTTAAGCCCACTCATTTTTAAAATACACCTAACACAAGCCATATACTTTTTAAAAATGGTATCATAGTTGGCCTTACTTTTTTTTTTTTCCTTTTGTTTTGTTTTTTTCGGTTCTGGGGATTGAACCCAAGGGGCATTCTACTTCCAAGCTACACTCCCAGCCCTATCTTTATCCTTTATTTTTGAAACAGGGTCTCACTAAATTGTGGAGTGCCTCATTAAGTAACTGAGGCTGGCCATGAACCCGGATCCTCCTGTCTCAGCCTCCCAAGTACTGGGATTACAAGTATGTGCCACCACGCCTGGCTTGGCCTTATTTTTTATTCCAGCAGGATGGAAGGGAAATATCTTTGAAAATAAAAATGCTTGAGACTCTGACTTCTTCAAATGCTTGAAACTATGACTTCTTCAAATGCAGTACTAATGAGGGAAGGCTGGTTTCCCCACTTCTGGCATGGGCTATCATTTCTTCACTCCCTGTCTCCAAATCCTCCACCTCCTGCTTCCTGCCCATTTTTGCTCAACCTCTCCCAGCTGTTGCTATTGGTTGATATAAGACACCCAAAGCAAAATTTGCCTTCATCATTACCATGGAGACACTTAAAAAAAATAAGTATTTTTTTAGAAAAGAATTTCCATGCTACACACTCATCTATGTCTATAAACAAGTTCCTGCCATTTGAAATTACATATGTAATAAAGAAGTCACTCTTTAAGATTAATCTCTGACATCCAGTGTCCATTCCAGGGATATCGCACTGTTTCCCAAGATGTGCAGGAGCCTCCCAAAGCTGTGCCTATATCCTTCCAGCCAGAGGGAACAAAATACAATGCATGGAGCAGCTAATAAATCTTCCCTCTTCTGAGTCAGTCAGCCTTTCCCAATTAGTGGGTGTAACCCAGAGGTAGAACACTCCTGGGTTCAATCCCTGGTACAAAAAAAAAGTCTCAATTCTAAAATACGTAGCAATTATTTACATTTCTCCCTGCTCTTTCCTTCATTCAGATGTAAGGCTGGATGTACTTCATAATTTTATCAAATAACATGGCACTTGCAGTTGGCATGATGCACTCAAGAGATTTACTACATATTGTCTCACACGGTGTCTGCCATGAGTGTTAATGCTGCACTTCAGAGAGACTGTGATGGACCAAAGGTGACATCATGTCCTCCTATGATAACTTCCCTTCCCTCCTCCTTCCCTCTTCCTTACCCCGCCATCGCAGGCAAGAATAGCAAACACTCAGTTAATGTTTGCAAAGTGCCCAACTGACTGTGTAGTATAGTCTAAGATCTGGGGATGCCGCAGGACAGGGGGGAGGAGGGGGGGCAAGTCTATGGAGTTTAGTTTTATTTTTTTTTAATTTTTTATTGTAGTAATTCGTGCAATATAGCATACATCTTTGTTAAGTACAAGTTGTTAACAACATATTTGCACACAATTCTCATTTGACCCCTTCCCCAATTCCCACCCCATTCCCTCCCCCTCCCTCCCCCTCAGGTTCACTTCAGTGAGTGAGCTTGATATAGTTTTATCTGGAGAAAAGCAGATAAAACTTTGTGTATAATTTCCTACCTTTGCTTAAAAGCAAAGCCCTCCTCAACTCTCTTGTTGATAGCCCTCATCTTTGAGATCCTTTCACACTCATGCCTGAACACATAGGTGAGACTTACGAAGAGAAAAGTTGGAAAGACAGTGCACTGCTCAAAGACGGTATCAGCAACTTAGAGAGAATAGCAGTGCAGAGAGCTGGGTCTGCGACGCTGGGCCCAGAAGCTGGGAGATGTGGCTGTTACTTTAGTTCCTGTGTTCTAAGAACAGGAGCCCAGAACTGGACCCCTTTACTTGAAATAAAGGCTTGAAATAGGGGCTCATCAGCCCATGAAAAGAAGCAGGAAAATAAGAAAAAGAAGAAGAAAAAGGATAAGGAGGAGGAGAAAAATGACTTTGATCAACAGCTGGAGCTGTACTCCAGGTAAAGCGGCCCAACTAGAAGGGGAAAGGAAGAGTCATCTGGCACCCAGGCCTGTGTCTGTGCCCCGTGCAGTGCTGGACCGCGCTGCTGAGTGAGCTCAGAGCCCCCTGCATTCAGCTTGGTCCTGGACTGGGGACCCCGTGTCCTGGGTGGTAGGTAAATCACCAGGAGAGGGAACTATAAAAGAAGACTATGGAGAAATAAGCAAAGAACGTAGAGGAGGGGGGAGGGAAGTCTTCTGTCAAAACAAGCTTGAATTTTGAAAACCAAAGTTCCAAAGGACCTCAGAAATACTGCAGCTAAAAAGATAACTAAGAAAATTAAAGACTGGAAAATGCAGTTGCTCTGGATGAAATGAAAATAACTGAGTATGTGAACAAAGTAAAAGAAAGCTATTTAAGAGTTTAATGAGGTTTTACAGAGAGATAGAGAAGAACAATCCAAAGAAATTAAAGTTTACCAAAAAATGAAAGCACTGGCATGTGAAAAAGAATAAAGAAAATTTAGTAATGAAAATTATTATAGAAAAATAACTTAATGAACAAAAGGAATAATTCAAGACTAAATGCAGTTGTGCAGAAAAATTTAAATCATAGGAAAAAGGTACTGAGAAATATGTATGTAATTTAGAAGAAAGAAGAAAAATATTGAAAAATTCTATATGAAATAGCAGCTGAAAGACACAGATATCCTATAGAAAATCTCTAAAACATCTTTAATAGGAATTTTTGGAAAAGAGAATAGATAAAATAGCTGGGAAATAATAAAGACCTAAAGATTTAGAATTATATAGGACTGGAAAGAGTAAAATTTCATATTGAAATACCATGCTTAATACGCAGCAGGGAGTACTTTAAAATAAACGTATTCAGGAAGACAGCACATAAGTCTTTCATCTGTTAGGAGTTAAAAACACCAGAGCCTGTGGAGGACAGAGTGAACTACCATCCACTTGCTGGTCTTCTCTAGTCACGCAGAGGCTTGAACGACATATTATCTAATTGTAGGCATTTAGAAATATTGCTTTCCCCTACCACACTATAAAAAATTATTCATGACACCCATGTCTATGTCATTACCAGGGAGAATACATATATATATATTACATATATATGTAATAACATAAATCATATATATATATAATTGCTACAATTAATGCTACTTTAAGTTTCACAAAAGATCATCTGTTCAAGTTAGAATAAAAGAAAGCAAAGATTAATAATTTTAGTATTTATTTTTGGCTTTTGACATCACACTTGCAAGGGTCATCACACTTGCAATTATATATATATTTTATATATATGTATTATATATATATATATATATATATATATATATATATATATATATATATATATAATTTTATTTTGCCACGCTTGGGATCCTCCCAGGACCTCACACCTGCTACTTGGATGCACCTCAGCCCTCGAGTTGATTCTTACATGGACCCTGCAGTATCAACTGCACCTCATTTGCTTGACATACAGCACTTTGTGACTCTATGTGTAACATCGATACTGGAGGTTTCCATACAAAAATGTTAGTACAGTTTTATTTTCACTTAAATACTTCCTCGAGGGTTAGGTCCCTAAACTGCATACTGCAACACCATTATTGCTTTCTGAAACAATCTTGAAACCTCTGTCTATGATGAATTCTGCCCTCCAAGTGTGATGTCAAAAGCCAAAAATAAATACTGAAATTGTTAATCTTTGCTTTAACAGATGATCTTCTGTGAAACTTAAGCTAGCATTAATTATAGAAAAATCATTGTAGGGAAATATCTGGCTTCTGTTTTTCAAGGTAATATATGATTTATGAAAGCAATCTATAATGACAAACTTTGTAAGAACTCAAGTATATGCAGTTATTTCATTTTTTGAGAATTTTGGAGAAAATCGCCTTGTATTTAATTTGTATTAAGTTATAAAGGGGCTTTTATCAACCACTTACTATCTACTGCATATTGGTGCTAAGGATGTTGAGGGAACAAGACAATTAGGGGTTCTAATCTCCTGGAGTCTACACTCTAACTTGGTGATACATATCATAAATAAATAAGTGCTGGGAGTGGTGGTGCACAACTGTAATCACAGATTCGAAGACAGCCTCGGCAATGTAGTGAGACCCTGTTTCAAAACAAAAAATAAAAAGGGCTGGGGGTGTAACTTGGAGGTAGAATGTCCCCCAGTTCAATCCCCAGTACCACAAAAATAAAACAAAATGAAACACACACACACACACACACACACACACACACACACACAATAAGTGAGATCATCAGGAAGCAATGAATGATATACACAACCTTAGAAATTATTTCAAGGTGTCTCTCTCACTGGAGATGATCTGCATTCTCCCTTGAATGTGTATTTCTTGCTTTCCTAAATAAATCTCTGTCTGTCTCTGAAAAAAAAAAAAAGATTTCCAGCAATTGGATGAAGTTTATTAGAGATCTGGAGAGTCTGCAGAGAATCTAAGCCAGAAGGGCCTGCGAGACCGGGCCTCATTTACAGAGCATCCCAGCATGGAATTGCATGTTATGAACCTAAATCTCATAATTTGCCTTCATATTGCTCACTTTTTGGTTTACATTTTTAGCCTCACATGAAAAGGTGATATAGAAAGACAATAAAAATCCAAAAGGAATAAGACAGAGGAAAAAATTGTAGACGATTAAAAGTAAAACAGCAGCAGCAATGAAAGCGCTCTGACGCACAGGCAGGAGGCACAGCTTTGGTGGTGTCAGGTGCTCAGGTGCTTGGATCTGTCCAGTGGGGCCTGTCCCTGTCATTCCGCTTGCCTCTCTGCCGCCCTCCCACCTCCCTTCCTAGTTTCCATTTTTTTTTTTAAATAAATATTAAGCCGAGCGTGGTAGTGGAGGCCTGTAATCTCGTACTTGGGAGGCTGAGACAGAAGGCTCACAGGTTCAAGGACAGCCTCAGCAAATAGTGAGACTCATCAACCTAGTGAGACCCTGTTTCCAAATAAGAAATAAAATTGGGCTGGAGGTGTAGCTCAAAGGTAGAATGCCTCTGGGTCCCATCCCCAGTACCATAAAAACAAACAGATATGTAAATAAATAAATATATAAAATATTTGTGGCATACAAAATCTGAAAAAAACATTATTTTAAATTTGAACCATCAGCTCTCATGTGCTATTTCAAACATTTTTCTTTATCATTTCAAGTGATTGAAGTAATATTTTTAAACCTCAAGGTTGTGACTTCTTATAAATACATTCTAATGGTTATGTTCTTTCATTGAAATTGTTTGTCTTATTTAATGTGTAGCAATATGAGAATATATTGGATATAATTTCTAAATTCTGATTTTAAGTAGCCTGATGGTGCTCTAAGGGGAAAATACTTTATCTGCAGACTTCCTAAGAAGGTCAATTATATTCTACTCATTACTTTTAATTGATGGAAAGCCAAGTCATTTACTACTAGTTACTATCTCATGGCATATTTAAATATAAATATGTAACAATTAACATATAATATGTAACAGTCAGGTTAATGTCAGAAGTTTGAATTGATGTTAGGCTATAAGCCCTGGTTCTGGAAGAGCTACTTAACTTAATCTTTCCTGAAACTCCTTAACATAGAAAAGATATATTATCAGCCTAACTTTTTTGCCTTTGAGTCCCTGAAAGAATCCAATTGAAAATACTGCTAGATAATAGACCCATAAACATTCTGGATTGAAAAAAAAAAAAAACAACTTTGCTTTGATTTCCTATGCTTATTTTATTTTACTAATTTTACTCGGTCATTTATATTCTTTATGAAATGAGAGGGTTTTTTTTTTTCTTGAACAATTTTTCTGACTTAACTGGTATTCATTCATTAGCTTCTTAATTTCTCCCTTGCAGTCAAATCACATTACATCTTAGAATTGTCGTCTTTTCCTCCCTACACCATTGACTCATGAAAAGACAACCATGAGTTGTGTCTCTTTACTTTAGTTTCATTTGTCTTGGTTCCTTGGAGACTGTCACAGATTTACATTTGAAAATGTCTTGCAATGGCTTTGGTAGAATTTTGTTCTGCAATCAAATGCACTTTTTAGAGGCATATAAAATCAAAAGGGTGACAGGGCAGTTTGCTATTTTATTTCAATTCCCAACGTTTATGATTCAGTAAAGCGATCTTTTTCGGGTCTTTGAAAAACCCTGTTTTCTATCAGACAGCATCTGTAGCAAACACCTGATAGGTATTTTGCATTGCTTTTGAAAAGCATAAGCTTTGCACCAGCTGAGTATACCAAGGGCGCATGATAGATTTTATGGTAAAGCCATACACCTCTTGAAGGCATTTCTTTAGCATGCATGCATATGCACAGACACATACCACTGTGCGCAGCACTTGAAGCGAGTCCACACAGCTGCTGGCAGGGGCGGACTAGGACAGCTGAAGGCCCTTCTGCCTCTCAGCACAGCGGGTGGTGGAAGGAGACTGCTGGCCACCATGCTGCGGAGTTATCAGTTCTCCTGCCAGGCTTTCTCCTGCAGCATCAGCAGCAACAACGCAGTCCGTGTCCCATTGACCCTTGGGAAGGTGGAAAACACAGAGAGAGGCCAATGAAGCCGGATCTAGCACAGAGGTGAGCAGGGCACCAAGGATGCCAGGCTCAAAGGCGCTTCCTGGCCGGTGTGGGACCCGCACCTGCACGATGTGGGGGGACAGAGTGCCAACTTAAACTCTGCCCTTCCCATTGTGCCCAGTCCCTGTCAACTTGTGGTGTCTCTAAATTCTAAGCCACCTCTGACCCGACAGAATCAGGTGGCAAGGCCATCTCATTGAGGTGGCTCCTGTAATTTTCTCCCTAATGATGCCTCTGGGAAATATTTGTAACAGACTTAGCACAGAAGAGTGAAGAGTCCTGGATATCTGAGTTAACTTAAACACATTTTAAAATATATTTTATGTAGACGTACACTCACCCTCATGAACAAAAAATAAGTGTCTAACATGATAATACTGTGAATTCTACCCTCTTGTTCTTTCTTTCTTTCTTTCTTTTTTTTTTTTTTTTTTTTTTTTTTTGGCCCTGGATTTATATACTGAACTGTACAAACTGTGCTATATTTTTATTGGTGCATTGTTATCATACATCATGATGAAGTTCAGGGTGAGAGAGGCACACATGCACACAACACTCATTGAGCCCTCCTCCACTTCCCACCCACTTCCTTTCCATCTTCTCTGTCTTCACTTTCCCACGCACGACATTGTGATTGGCTTTGCTAAGTTTGTGTAGGTACATCATATCCATTGAGGTGTTTCCTTCTTCAAGTCTCCCTCCCCTCTTCCACCTCCCTCTGTTAGGTCCCCTCCTTATTCCAATAAGGTTTCTCCTCCTTTGTCTAGAGTCTCTCCTATGTCCCAACTTCTCCCTAGCGTGGGCTACTTATTTATGTCATCTGTAATTACTCAGCTAGGCTCTAAGTAATATGTCTTCGTGGACAGCTACTGGGCTCAGAATTACACAAAGCTTAATCAAGTTTCCTCTGCTCCCAATACTCTTAACAGAACATGGACTCTGGCTACTTATCTTCTTGATGTGATGTCCCCGCCCATACTCTAGATCACTGTTCAGTCCCTCACTGGGAAGTCTCCCCTTTTCTGGATTTGGCAGGACAACTTCTGGATTATCTTTAATCCAAGCAACTCTGTCACTGCACAGAAATAATCGTCCCCTTTTCCTTCCTTCCCACCTGTATGTACCACAGGAAGCCCTTGCCCATCCCAGAGTTGGTTCCAGTATTTAGCTATTTCATGTTCACCTTCCCCGAGACATTTCACACTGCACGTGACTCTTCCTGATCTGAGTTCTGTGCAAAATGGGCAAGACAGTAGCAGAAGCACAGGTGAGAGAATCCTTTCCTTTGTCTGCTTCCGACCATGGGATGCTAATGTCCTGTTCCATGTCCTTAGAGCCAACTTTTTCTTCCTGGGCCTGTGAATTAAATAGCATCCATAAGACAAACTCTTTCCCACCTTCCTTTCCGTTGGATGCACCTTCCTTTCCTGCTCGGATTCAGAGCCCCTAATGTAGGAACCCAAACCACAC
This sequence comes from Graphiurus murinus, assembly GCA_004027655.1. Lineage (NCBI taxonomy): Eukaryota > Metazoa > Chordata > Mammalia > Rodentia > Gliridae > Graphiurus > Graphiurus murinus. The sequence continues at coordinate 14,847 of PVLC010019889.1, read as the reverse complement.
ACACACTGAGTCCAGGCACACTGTAAAATGACTGAAGCTCACACTAGAAAGTGGGTAGGTCTGCAGTCAGCTAGGAATGCAGGTCCCTCTAAAGGCCCTGTGTGAGCCCAGGTTCAAATCCAGATACAAATGAGCTAGTAAGCCACAGATATAAAAATAACGATGCTATATAAACAGTATGTGCCCACATATGCATGCATGTGTGTGTCTGTCCTACTTGGAAGAGGGTTTTATTTAAAAATATACATTACAAACTTTTCATGCATATCATAACTCTCTCAAAAGAGTCAATTAAATACTTAAGACCAGAAGGAAACGTTTTCACAGTTGATCTGGAAGTCCGCGCTAGAGGGAAGCTGAGAGAGGCTGCAGAACTCTGGCTTCGTAGGAGAAGCACACTGCTAAATAAATCAGTGCCCAGCAGCCAGCCTGGGAGGAGGGTTAACAGCAGGAGCAGAGTCTCGCTCACATGTTCAGGGAGGTCAACAAGAAAACACTTCCTCCAATTAATTGTGGTAGCATTAACCCCCACCAAATAAATAAATAAATAAATAAATAAATAAATAAATAAATACAAAAAAATTAAAAAAATTCAGGCTAAACGATAGCCCTGCTGAAACAGTAAAACAGTACCAACACCAAAGGAGCAAAAGAGGAATAGACAGTTTTTCTGCACTGAAGCTTTCTACATCAATTCCTACCCACTTGGAATCTTGAACTATAAAAGCAAATAACATTTAAAAGTGTTGTTGAAAAATTCCATGAATTTCACTTATTTTTGAGAAGTAAAACTCAAAAGCTGAAGTAGCTTGAAATCAACCTTCTAAGTGAAACCTTAAAAAAAAAAAAAAAAAGGAAAAAAAATAAATCAGTCCTTCATTGTATTTCCAAATAGTGGGCTTTTTGGACACCATTTGTAAAAAATACTAGAGAATCTAAGAACTCATATAAACAAAGGCCAAGTGTATAATTTTAGACAATAATATGAATATAGCCAGATAATGTAATTGAATGAATATCAACTAGAATTTTCTTTGGGGGTCTGTCTGAATATTATTCAGTTAAAATTATACCTATCTTTAACAAAGACATGGGAGGAAAATGGAAGACAATGAAAATGAATTTGTTTTTTAGTGCCCTATTTTTTTGTAAAACAAAAAGTTCTCATGAGGTTTCATGGAAAACAACTCTGGAAGGCAACCCAATTCGTCGTCAATATAGAAATGGTTTGCTGCCCCCTTGTGGCTGTCTTCCATAATTGGATATGATTTTTAAAATTGTAATTTAGGATCATTTATAGCTGTGAAATGAGGTTTTCTCTTTCAAAACACTATTTTTCTAAGCATGAAAAACATATTTCTGTGGCATAGGTACTAATAAATATATTTGTAATGGATAATAATAATAATAATAATAATGATATAAAAATAACAGTTTACTCTAAGCTCCCTGTGCTAGGCTCTGGGCTTGGGATCTTGTGAGCCTTCCCTTTCTGAATGGGGACATTGAGGGACACAGATTTAGACTAATTCAGTTTATTGCCCCAGGACACACACAGATTTAGTAAGTGGTGGAACTTTGATTTGAAAACTAGATCTAAATTCAGAATATTAGTTACTATATTTATTTATTTGCGGTACTGGAGATTGAACCCAGGGGCATTCTACCTCCATGCTACACCCCCAGTCCTATTTTTTATTCTTTATTTTGAAACAGGGCCTCACTAAGTAGCTGAGGCTGGCCGTGAACCCAGATCCTCTGGTCTCAGCCTCCCAAGTACTGGGATTACAAGCGTGCACCACCACACTGGCTCACTACTCTTTTTTAAGAATGCCTATTATATAGTAAGCATCATGTTAAGTACTGTGTGCTTGTTATCTAATCATAACATTCTCTCGTGTGTGTTTGTGTGTGGTACGGGAAGTGAACCCAGGGGTATTCTGCCTCTGAGCTACACCCCAGCCCTTTTTTAAAAAAATTTTTTTTTTGAAACAGGGTCTCACTAAGTTGCTGAGGGCCTCACTAAGTTACTGAGACTATCCTTGAACCTGTGATCCCCCTGATTTAGCCTCCCAAGTACTGGGATTACAGGTGTGCACCACCACACCTGGCATGACAATATTCTTCTGAGGTAAATATTACTGCATACATTATGTAAATGAGGAGATGCAGAAAGAATACATAACCTGCCCAAAGTTAATTATCTGCAACTAATAAAGCTGGAATTTTAAGCTAGGGATATTTAATCCTAAAATCTATATACTGTCATTTATAGTATGCTAATATCCCATGCCATCAACTACAGCCTGGAACTTTAGTGTAGGCACTTCTTCTCTCCTTTACTCATTACTGTAATAAACACACACACACACACACACACACACACACACACACACACACACACATATATCCACACACTCAGAGGGCCTGGGTGGAGGAAGAACAGGAGGCATTAGGACACAGACTATTGGATTTGAGGCTAAAGAATTCATCTGATATGATCTGGAAAATGTATTTAATATGGTTTTAAACTAATTATGAGGAAGACTGAGAAAAATCCCAGATAGATATGTAAATCTGGTCTTTAAGGAGGTTACTCTGAGTTGGGCTCCTCTCTCTCTCTGTCTCTCTCTCTCTGTCTCTCTGTCTCTCTGTCTCTCTCTCTCTCTCTCTCTCTCTCTCTCTCTCTCTCTCTCTCTCACACACACACACACACACACACACACACACACACACACACACACACTGAGTCTTAGTGCATTTTTCTCTTTAGCTAGAGGAATACTTTCTCCTTTAACCCTTGGGTAACTCTCATTCTCTTTACAGAATCAGCTCAGGCATCAGATTTCTGAGCAGCTTCAATCCTGGCCTCCACCCCCAGGCTCAGCGTCCCTGCAGCTTCTGGACACTCAGCGCTCTGCCTTTCACAGTGCACGGCACACTCTGCTGAGATTGCCTTTTCCTAGGTCCCTCCTTAGACTCCCAGCTCCCTGGTCCCCATGCTGGTTACTTCATTCAATAAAACCTTGTTGCCAAATGAATTAAGATCCCCAAAGAAATCATAGATATAAAAGCCAAAAGTCCCTTAGCTCTGGGTAGATGCCTGAATTGGGAAAACTGGATGCACAGAAGAGACAAAGGGACAATTTTACCTGGGGGAGAACAGGGTTCATTTTTTTTTTATGCTGGAGAGTGAACCCAGGGGCATTCCACCTCTGAGCTAAGCCCCTTGACCTATTTTATTCTTTATTTTGAAACAAGGTCTCACTAAAGTTGCTGAGGGCTTTGCTAAATTGCTGAGGCTGGTCTCAAACCTGCAATCCTCCTGTCTCAGCCTCCCAAGTAGTGGGATTGGAGGCATGCCCTACCATGTCCGGCTAAAAAGATTTTTCTTAAAGAAATGACATTAGATTTTTCTTAAAGAGATGACATTTGATCTGTGGAAGGGTAGATGGAAAGGACAGAGGGCCCATCATAAAGAATAGGATGTGTCCCTCAAATACTAATACCTATAAAAATAAATCACATGAAGAACTGGTTCAAACGCAGATTCCAGGGTCAAATGCAAAGATTCCTCCAGTTTCTATTAAGAATAAGAAGCTGAGTGCAATGGCCTATAATTCCAGTACTTGAGAGGCTGAAACAGCAGGATCACAGGTTCTAGGCCAACCTGGACGAGATACCCTGTCTCAAAAAAAAAAAAAAGGTTGTGGTATACTCAATGGCAGAGCACCCCTGGGTTCAGTCCCCAGCCCCTGACTGTTTCTGTTACAAGGCATCATGCCAACGGCATACAATGGCCAGAAGGGAAACTGACTCTCAAGTTTTGATTTTTTTAGGTATAGTTTCACATGAAGGGACGTGGGTATTTTTGCTTCCTTATAACCTGTTTGCCTCTTTATTCTGCCAGTAAAAATGGCTGATTAGGAGGCAAACAGGCCCTTCAAGTAAAAATGGCAGAGTTAAAATACACATTTATTTCCATTGTTTTTTCTTTTTTGGGCGTACTGGGATTGAAGCCAAGGACATTCTATGCCGAGCTAGCTATACCCTGGCTCTTTTAAATTTACTATTATTATTATTATTATTATTATTATTATTATTATTATTATTTTGAAATAGGTTCTCACTTAGTTGCTGAGGGTCTCACTAAATTGCTGAGGCTGGTCTCAAGTTTTCCATCCTCCTGTTTTAGCCTCCCAAGTTCTGGAATTATAGGCATGTGTCACTGTACCTGGCTCAACTGCTCTTTATTATTACTGATGAGGCTACTAAAAAGCTTTACTTAGCTATATTACCTCATGAATTGGTCTGGATAATTATGTTTGAAAGAGAATTTAATACCATAAAATTATGTAGACATTTTAGAAAAAATATAGCAAATACAATTGATGATATTTCTTTTAGCTGGGAGCTCCCTGAGGCAGGAATCAGGTCTGTGGTGCTACCTACTGTTTTCTCAGTCTATAATAGAGAGTACACAGAGCTCAGAAGAACATACAAATGAGCACAATTAACATTTTTGTCATGTTCTTAGATACAATTTTTTTTTTTTTTCGGTACTGGGGATTGAACTCAAAGGCATTCTACCTCCGAGCTCTACCCCCAGCTCTATTTTTTATTCTTTATTTTGAAACTGGGTCTCACTAAGTTGCGGAGTGCCTCACTAGGTAGCTGAGGCTGGCTGCGAACCCGGATCCTCCGGTCTCAGCCTCCCGAATGCTGGGATTACAAGCGTGGGCCACCACGCCCGGCCTTAGATACAATTTTTATGATTCTACTCTAAATTTTGACCCAATTCAAGTATTTTTGAGTACTGCATCAATGTAAAATACCCTCTTCCTTCAAGGTCAGACTCAATGTTAACAATTTTTAGCATGATTTAGTTTATCAAAAAACTTAAGTTTTTAAATATACACATAAAATTATGCAAAGTTGATAAGCTATTGGCTTAAAAATAATTGAATTCTTTATATTGGGCAGTAGATATTAACTTGAAAGCTGCTTTGGTGTTATGAAAATATTTTTAAAAGTTAATTGATGGTATTAGGGTAACAAAAAACTGTCTTTAAGTGACATTTATACCCGGTATTTGCTTTACCATAAATATCTTCATTGAAAACTTACACTTTCATTTTACATTTAAGCTTATTCTAACCTCACACAAAAAAGCATATTTTATTGAGATTGTTAATACAATTGAAAAATACATAAGCACTCATGCATCTGAGATGGTGCCTCTCAACCAAGGCAATTCTAAACAAAGCCTGCACTCTTGTTATTTCTATAGACTTCTCTGCATATTGGTCTTCTATATTTAATTTTCAATTGAAGTATTAGTTGATTGAATTTTGAACAGGTCACATGTTTTTATTATTCAAAAACCATAAAGAATTAAAAGGTATATTACAAGAAATCTCTTTATTCCTTTCTACTACTCTCAGATATTTCTTAGGTATCCTTCGAGAGAGTTTTAACTCAAGCACATAGGAATACATTTTCTTTTGTTGTCATTTTTACACAAAAGGTCACACTGTTTACCTGGCAATCTGCACTTTGTATTTTTTTGATGTTCATTGTTGCAATAATATACCTTAGGGATCCCCCAGTATCTACATCTTCATCCTTGAAAATCTCTTAGAATTCCATCCTATGGATAAGCATAATATACTTAATCTATCTTCTATCCACTGAGTACTTCAGAACTTCCCAAAAGTGGTAAGAAGTCTCAAAAGCACATTTATTTATAATTTTAAAAGTTAATAACACCTGGGCATGGTGGCTTATGCTTGTAATCTCAGTACTTGGGAGACTGAGATAGGAGGATTGCAGGTTTAAGGACAGCCTCAGCAAGTATTGAGAGTCTCATTAAACAAATGAGACCTTGTTTCAAAATAAAAATAAAATAAGGCTGGGAGTATAGTTCAGAGGTAAAAGACCTCTAGGTTCAATCCTCAGTACCACATACACACACACAAAGTTAATGTGAAACAAACTTGCATAGAAGGCACTGATTTATAATTTCTCTTCCAATGAATGATCTTTGCTAAAGAGGAATCCTACCAACTATGGGACTCCTGCCAAACTAATAGGGGAAAATGGTATCTCGGTGGGTTTTAATTTGTACTTATTTTATAATCATTGGACTTAAGGGCCAGTTGTATATTTTTTCCTATGAACTAGCTGTTCATCTCTCTTGTCCATTATCCACTTATTTTTTATTTTTTATTTTTTTGCGGTACTGGGGATTGAATTCAGGGGCATTCTACCTCCAAGCTATACCCTCAGACCTATTTTTTATTCTTTATTTTGAAACTGAGTCTCACTAAGTTGCTGAGGGCCTCACTAGGTAGCTGAGGCTGGCCGCGAACTCGGATCCTCCGGTCTCAGCCTCCCAAATGCTGGGATTACAAGCGTGCGCCACCACGCCTGCTCATTATCCACTTATTTTTCTATTGTGTTATCAATCTTTGTAGGACCATTTTACATACTAGAGAGATCAACTTTTGAAAAGTGATTTGTGCAGCCACTTTTTCTTTCCTTCAATTTGTTGCATGGATTTTTTTAAGTTAAATTGCGTGTGTGTGTGTGTGTGTGTGTGTGTGTGTGTGTGTGTGTGTGTGTGTTAGGGGATTGAACCCAGGACCTTACACATTAGAAGCAAATGTTCTACCAACTGATGTACACTGAAGTTTCAGAGCCTCTGAACTAAGTCTTCGGAGCCTCCAAAGGAAAGAAAAAGAAAGTCCCCTCTTCCACAGCTGACTTTTCTAAGTGTGAGCAAGTAATATAAAAGAAGCCAAGAATTCATGATTTTGACTATGATTATGGGCATACACAGCCTATCTCCCATCTTTTCCAGCCTTGGGTAATCACTATTCTAATTTCTACTTAAATGAGATAAACTATTTTAGCTTCCAGATATATGTGAAAACATGTAGGATTTGCCTTTCTGTACATGACATCTCACTTCATGTGGTATCTACCAGGTTCATTCATATTTCAGCAAATTTCATTTCTTTTGTGCCCAAATAATATTCTGTTGTATATATGTGCATACATATATGTTGTATACACATGTTATATTTTCTTTATGCACTCACCTATCCATGGACACCTGGGTTGATTCCTTTTTGTATACTTTTGTTGGTGCATTATAGTCTCACACCATAATGTAGTTCACTGTGATGTTGTCTTACATACACACAGCACTTGGTAGGTTTTCCCCTCAGCTGATTTTATATCTTGGCTCTTGTGAATAGTGCCACGATAAACATGGCAGTGCCAATGTCTTATAGTTTAGGGAGCTATGTGGAAAAATAGGAAACAGGAGCATTTTCGTTTATGTTTGCTCTTGGGGACACAGGCAGAAATAACACAATCTAACAAGAAGGTCCACTTTTGTCACCACCAGTCACCCTGGATGTGTCACACAGATGGTCTCTACTATTTTAACACTTGTCCAGAAGGTCACTTCTCCTACGGCCCCCTTGGAATGGAAGTACCAAGTAAATGAGTCCTTAATGCGGACATAAACCCAACACACATATGTTAATAATCAGATTGAAACTCGTTGCTATGGGCTGCACTGAATATCGGCACATGAGTGCAGCCTTTTGTATTTTATCACTTTTTTCTCCCTCATCAGGAGCTGAATGTGTTTCAAGTTCATCTTTTGTCTCAGCAATCAATTCTCAGGCAAACTGGCTGTGAAGCCTGCAGCTTGAAGAAAATAAAAAGAGAAGAATATCAATAAGCTTCCTGCTGCTTTGTCCTTTTTAAATGGCCAGATTTATGTCGGCTATGCCTGCTACCTACCTTCTGAAGCTGAGCAGTCAGTCTGGAGAGGGGAATAAGCCCACAGACTGTCTACTTTCAGATCTTGGCATTTGCCTCCAGGATGAGTTAATTGGCTTTTTGACTTTTCTTGTTGGAATTAAAGACAAACTAGAATAAAGAAGAACGATTACCTGTGATGGAATTTTATTTCCGTTTTTATTATTGCTTAAGTCTTGCTTTATGCAGTTGACGTCAAGTTAATAGTCAGAAAGCAGGATGTGCGTTGATAGAGTGATTATGAGAAGTGTAATTATTTCATAATTGCGTGTTTATATCCACTGCTAATTATTTTGTACCACAATGGTTATAGTCCCAAAATAATGAAAATAGTGTTGGGTGGGTTAAGGTTTTTCGATTAAATGCAGATGTAATTTTCTACTGGTTGTAGTTCTTTGTTGAATTTAGTAGTAATTAAAATAACTTTGCATTACAATCAAACATTGGACGCTGATGCAAACCTAGGATCCACTTGATTTTGCCATGCTGCAAGTAAAAGCTTTACGAGTGCTTCGGAGCCCAGGAATTTACTCTTATTAAGAGATCAAAATGCCCAGCTTCAGAGAGAGTATGTTTCGGTCACCACCTAATCTGAAAGTAAATAGTATCATTTTGAATTTCAAGGTTTGATAAGCCCTAAAAAAAAGGTGAACCCCACGAGGTGATTGATTTCTCAGTAAATTGAATAAAAGAAAATAGATCGTTGTGACTGCATTGTCTTCATTCAGACAGTTGAAGGCATTCAGTATGCAAATCAGCTGGTTCCCTTGCAGCTGCTTTCTGAAGTGGATCAATCATTAAGGAAAGTTATGGAAATGTGCATAATTATCAATTGAGAGAGTTCAGGAAAATGTCATCTTTACAGGCTGTAGAAAATCAGATACGCCTTTCACAAGTATGTGTATTTACTATGAAAATCATATACTACTCTAAGAAGGTAGCTTCTGAGTAGAACAATAAAAGCCATATGATTATTTCTCTCTAGTTCTGACATCCTCCCTTCACTTAAAATCTTTGTCACCTTGAGGAAGTAGTTTAATTTTACATGTCTAATTATTCTATCTTTAGTGCAGCAGGGGAATAGCATGGCTTCTGTATGGGAGTGAACCCAGGGGGCTGTGCACAGTTCAGAAGGAGCCTGCTGTGTTTGCATCCCACCAGAAGGTAAAAGCCTGGGTGGGGCTCCTGGTCATGCAGAAGCAAACCATAGTCTCTTGCTGCCCTTGATGTCAAACTCCAAGTTCATCCCCCAGCTTTACCACTTTGCGGTTAGGTCAGGAGCATTAATGTTCTTCTCAGCCTTTTCATACGGGCCATGAAATTTGGTTTATACAGTTGTTTTTAAGCAAGAATAATTACTTCCTTATGCAAGAGTTAGTAAACTACAGTCAAAGGGTCATAGCTGTCCAGAGTCTGTTCTACATTTTTAAAGAATTGCAAACAGAACAAAACAAAGAATTTGCAACCAAGACTGCACGGGCCTGCAAACCTGGAACTATTTCTATCTAGTCCTTTACAAATAAAGTGTTCTGACACCTGCACTATCCCATCTTCCTGCTTCAGCCTCCCAAGTAGCTGGGATCACAGGTGTGTGTCACTGTGCCCAGCGATTTCTCAGATTTTAAGAAATTTTCACGAAACCTGTGCTATTTCCTTTAGGCTTAACTTATATGAGTTGGAAACTAATTTACATCTTGTTTTAGTTGTTATTTTTCTGCCACAGATGGTAGGCCCCTTTCCTAATTGTATGAATTGCATCAAATTAAACTCATTGACAGAAAAAGAGAAATGTCACCTTATTACAAATTTGTTTAGAAATTGGGAGCCTATTGATTCTGTGCAAAGATCGTGAAAAAGTACTTAAATTTACATTTTGAGATATACTTCAAGCATATCAGGCATAACACTAAATAAACCAATATCATGTCTGTGGGTGCGACAGGATACAGAAACTGTAATACCAAAAGTTCTCTAGACCACTGTCTTAATTTGACCTTCCAGTGTTGTGTCTAGTCTTGAACAGATTGATTAGGAAATCAGACATCTTATGCCTGTAAAGCAAAAATAAGCACTATTTATTTAGTGTTTCCATGCACATTTCTTTAACACAAAACAAACAACTTTCTCACTGAAAAGGCTAAGAAATTTTGCCAAAAGAAATGCATAGTTTGTATAACTTTGAAAGAGGAGTTATATTTTATATTTGATTGCATCTCGTCTTTCATTTGCAATGGCATTCGACAGGGCAATTCTAATAACTGCTACCAATGAATAAAACTGCTCTTTGACAATGACAGAATGTGTCTTCTACAAGTTACACAAGTATAATGGAGTCTGCAAATAAAGCACCTTCCCTGACCATACTGTAATTTAAAATATTTGTTATCTGTCAACTCCCCCAATCTGGCTGGATGGAAAGATATGAGATACATATGTGAAATATATTATAGAATAATACCCAGCATTCCCCCTCCTATGTTTTCTAAAGAGCAATGACTTCGAAGATGTAATGCAAATTATTATAAAAACACGAAAGTAACCAACTACCTTACAATTATCTCAGCAATATGCATTATTTTCATAACAACCGCGAGCAACTCTTCTTTAAATATCAGGAAACTGAAGTACAGAAAGCTTAAATGTCACATTCCGTAAATGCTAGAGGTATAATCTATATTTCTTCATTTCCAACTTGTGTTCCCTTAGATATGCTCTAAAGGGTTTTAAAAATTATGAATTATTGATGGATGTCATGCTGTTGTTGACTCTTCTGAGCAAGAGATTTAAAATTCAATTCTATCTTGTATAAAAGCTTTGGGATTAATTGTAGATACCTGTCAATTTCTTTGCCCTGTCCTTTGCTCAAGGAGATTATCACTAACTCTCTCTCCTTCCTGTGGTCACCTTCTGACCTCAACTGGGCCCCACTGCTCACTCATCAGAGCAGACCTATAATCCGCCGACAGCCCAAAGCTGAACACCATGTGAAATCATGCAACGCTCCGGGAAATAGGAGCTCTCAAGTTTTCACAACACAACAGGTTTGGGTACTTTAAGTTCTCCAGTTCATTAGTAGAACCCCTGCGCGTGCTGTTACTATCCAAAGTCTATAAATATTGGAAAGGATCAAATACTTCTCAGAAATATCAATATTTTTCACAAAGTAAATTATTTACAAAGTCATCAAAGACATTAAACCACAGGGGACAAATGGAGAAGATAGAGAGAGAAGCTACCAAACAGAAATAAGTTACAGAGCAAATATTCTGACTAGTTGGTTCGGGGAAGACTCACTATGCATTTTATAAAGCAATAACCTAAGCCGGGCATGGTGGCGCACGCTTGTAATCCCAGCATTTGGAAGACTGGAGGATCGGGTTCTCGGCCAGCCTCAGCTACCTAGTGAGGCAATCTGCAACTTAGTGAGACCCTCTTTCAAAATAAAGAAAAAAAAAAAAAAATAGGGCTCAGAGGTGGAATGCCCCTGAGTTCAATCCCCAGTACTGCAAAAATAAATAAATAAATAAAGCAATAACCTGGAAAATTCCCCAATTCTTGTTTTTACCAATACAACATTCTGAAATAAAGGCACAGGATAGACGGGCATCCCGTGGAAGGTGGTAGCTACAGAGGGTGAGGGGCAGATGGTCAGCTTTTGATACTCTCTGCACAGCTTTCCCCACCCTCCATACAACCTCTTGGGGCTGGATACTTCTGGACTCAGTTTCCCTGTCACTATTTCTGTGTCTCTAGACAATATGTTTTCTTTTTTTTTTTTTCATGAGAAATAAAACCAGACCAGCTCTTTTATTATCATACGGCCAGTGTTGGTGGCCATTTGTTCCTATATGCTGAGTGCTTTCGATGAAGGGTGTGTGAACTATTGATGAGGGAAAGAGCCAGATAAAATAAACCGAGTGGTGTTTGGGAAACCTGCCAGGGTCCAATGCCATGGGTTTTATAAACCTGCAAGCTGGGAAGAACTCACAGAAAACAAAAGCCCAGGAATCACAATTGGACATACATGCCATCTGTGAGTGAACAAAAACAAAACAAATCAAAAGGACTTGCACAAGAAGAAAAGCAATTTTGCTGTAATATGTACATATCATGCCCAGATACTCCAGTCAGGAGCAGCTGTGCCACAGGACACTTGTGCAATCTCTAGGTCTTACAAGTGCATCTTTGTGCATTCACATCAGCCTGAGGAAGATGATGTGCCAACTCTGAGCCAACTTTTGTGACAGAGCTTCGGCAGGGGGGCTTTGTTAATGCCTCCCTCTGGAAAATTTGGAGGGCTCAGAATGAAGACAGGATGTCTTAATCTGTTTTCCGTGGCTATGACTGAATATTACAAACTGAATAATTTATAAAGAATAAAGGTTCATTCAACTCATGGTTCTGAAGTCTGGGAAGTTCAGATGGTGGTCACATCTGGTGGGATTCTTCTTCCTGGCAGGACCCTGCGGAGCCCAGAGGTGAAGCAGAGCATTACATGGTGATACTGGGTCTGCTTGTTGGCTTAGTCTTCGTTTATAAAGCCACTAATACAATCATAAGGGCCCACCCTCACAGTCTCATGGAATCCTAATTACCACCCATCCAAATACCATTAACATATGACTTTGAGGGTAAGCTTCCAACTCGTGAGTTCTGAGGGGCACACCCCAACCACAGCAGAATGGAACTCAGAAAGGAATTCAGTGGCAATGTCTATGGAAATGACTTTTAGCTGTGGACTTTGAAGAGGCAGAGCAGGCAGATGCCAGCCAGGACCAGAAGAAGCTCTTGTGAGGCTCAGAATGCTTGGAAGGAGAAATTCTGGCCATAGATCCCAGAGAAATTAGAGGATGGACAGCAGGGTGTTGAGAGCACACACGAAGAGGAAAGCTGGGCTCCAGGGCTGAAACATTGGACAGCTGAAGGGAGGTGCTGGTTTTCTGTGCCATTCATATTCTTTCTTTTTTCTTTTCTTTTTTTTTTTTTTGGTACTGGGGGTGGAACCAGGGGCATTCTATCTCCAAGCTATACTCCTAGCCCTATTTTTTATTCTTTATTTTGAAACAGGGTCTCACTAAGTTGTGGAGAGCCTAAGTAGCTGAGGCTGGCTGTGAACCTGGATCCTGCCATCTCAGCCTCCCAAGTACTGGGATTACAAGCATGTGCCACCATGCCCGGCTCATTCATATTCTTAGTGCTTAGTCCAGCTTCCTTCGGTTCCACGGATGTGCTAACTGCACACTCTGACACCTCTTTGGAGATTGCCTGGTGGTGCCCAAATCCAGTACAGCACTGGATTCAACAGCACATACCTCAGGTTCCTGTGTAACATCCACACAGTGGTTACTCTCATCCTATATGAATAACTCTTACTCTATACACTCAGATTACAGGAAATATAATATTTATTTTCTATAGACTCACTTAATTTCTGGTTTAAATTACCCTTCCCATCTGATTGGAAAGGGGATAAAAGGAACAAAGACTTAACAATAACCTGAAGGTTGCAAACACCATCCCTTTGGTCCATTGCTGTTTGTAATGCTCAGAGATAGAGTCCTCTCAGGGAGGCCCCTCAGACCCTTGCTTACCCAGGGCCTTTCTTCTCCTGCCCTACCTGTGGCTACCCATGTCACCTCCAGGACCTTGGTCCCTGCTGTTCCTGTGCTGCTCCTGCGGTCTGGCTTTCCTCGAGAGGCCACCCGTGGACCTCTGGCCCTGGCATCCTCGTAGCCCTCTGTTTCACAAGCCACATTATTTTCTGTTGGCTCTGCACCAAAGGGCACCAGGCATGCCTGGTCTGTAAGAACTACTAGACACTTATATCTCATCCTTCTTTCTTGCCCACTCCAACTGTGCTATATATATTTTTTTCAGATAACTGCTATTTTTCTTATATGGTTTCCTTGGGGCAAATAAGAAAATTGTCTGGATGCATTTTGGCTGTGCTCCAGGTGCAAAGAAGACAGAAGTTGGCAAACTGCTTAAAATTGGGGCAGGAGGCAAATTAAGTTAGTGTGGAATAGTATTTGGCTTTATATTCATTTTTTTGCACATGAGACAGTCCAATAAGAAGCATGATTTACAGTTGCCTACTTTATCGTGATTAGTTAAGTATCACTGGGCAGACAGCTCAAAGCCTTACTTCCCTCTCAGATGCCAATACTAAAGATGCTTTAAAACACTTGAGTAGTTGTTACTGATTGCTTTAAAACAGTCGAGCATCAAAGCATGTAGTATGAGATTCAAAACAGAAGAAAGGATCAATTTTTCCTACAGTTCCTCTAGAATTTACTGATTAAAACATCATTAGCTTTGCGTAAATTAGGCCATAAGAATGTCCTGTGACATCAAGAAGTTGTCAATTTTTTTTTTAACCAAAGGATATTTTCTCTGCTGAATCAATTAATTGTTAGGTTTCCTGGTCAGATATCGTACAAATAGACTTAACCAACTAGCTCAAGATTGCAGATTGATGCATTGGCACCTAAATCCTATTGCTACATCTATAGGAATGGCTAGACTTCCCGCACATCTGGATCTGTGTTTGGAGAATAGAGCCCTGTGCAAAGAAGTCACCAGAGAAAGTCCTGCCAAGAACTCCAGTGATGACAGGGACTAAATCCGAACGATTCTCTGCGCGGCTCTGAGAGCACAGAAAGAGCTGCAGGCAAATACTTCACAGACGTTCCTCTGTTCCTCTGTATCCCGAGGTCGGTTCAAGAGTTCATTGGCCACTCTCAGCTGCCTTCCTTTCTTACCTCATCAGCAAGCATTTCCAGTCACTTTCCAAATTCTGAGGAAGTGGGTCCTGTTGTGGGGGGTTTTGGTGGGTTAGCATAAGAAGCATAAGAAAGGACATTTTGTAAAAGCAGCTATGTAATGTTCTAGGTGGAAAACTACCACCCCACCTGTAAATGACTAAGCCGGTGAACAAAGGACTAGCTGGGTCACAATGCCCCTCTTGAACTCCTGCCCAAGCCTGTATCCTAGAATCGTTTGTTTCAAATC